>WBMV01000122.1:238150-338909 GCA_013396655.1 Campylorhamphus procurvoides
GGGGAGCGCCCTGCTGGTGCTGGTGCTGCTGGTGCGGGGATGCCCCCGGGGAGGCCGCGGGGCGGGCGGGGTGCTCGAGGAAGTTTGGTGTGTCCGCCCGCGGCAGCGCAAACAGCTGCTGCTCCCTTCCCTCCCTCCCTCCCTCCCTGCTGCGCTGCCGGGCGTTCCGAGGGGGGCCCTGCCTTTGCTCAAACCCTGCCGAGCAGAGCCGCGACCCGCGGGAATCCCCTCGCCGGGGCTCAGCCCGGCCCCGGGCGGCAGGCACGGCCATGGGCTCTGATGGCATTTGCCGCCGCGGTCGGGAAATACTTATTTCATTAGTTGGGTTCGCCTGCGGTTAGAGGCTGGACAGAGCCGCTCTGCTGCACAGAGGAAAACCCTGGGGGCCATGGGAAACGGAGGAGCCGAGAGAAGTTTGGAAGGGGGGACGAAAGGGTGAGGGATTTTTGTTTTCTACGGTCTGTATTGTTTGGGATTTCTCCATCTCCTTCCTCCACCCCCTTTGTGGGATGCATTACTTAGCACTCTGGTTTACAATCCAGCCCTGGAGCTTTGCAAGGGGCGGCTTTCGCGTCTCGGAGAGCAGAGAGGCAGCAGGTCTGTGGGAGCCGTGTGTGGCACTGCCAGCCCAGCTGTGCTCTCTGTGCGCTCCCTGCTCTGCCTACGACAGCCGGGCGCACACGGGAGATTCCCCCGCTTAAGGGTGACCTAACAGGAAAGCCTGTTGTTCGGTATCTACTTTGCATGAGCTACTATGCTGTGACAGTTGCTGCTTCATTCAGCTGAAGAGAGAGAGAGGATAAGAGGATTCCAATTTAATTAGCAGTTTGTTAAAATCAGTCAGCTTTGTCTGGTCACATGTTTATAATTTTAGAACGTATGTCTTAATTGCAGTAGATTCTGGTGGTGTGCATAAAGCAAGTGCCACATGCTGTTCGTGGCATTGCCTGTGGCAGCTCCATGTTTCTGGGTTTTTTAATTTACTGCAGCCTGTGTTTATTTGTGCAATGGCAGATTTTTGAGTGTGCTGTGGGCATTTTGCATGAAGCAGATCTAGGAATTAAAGCATATGCTGTAGAGGTTTTTATTACCCAGGGAGCTGCAAGTTGTGTCTTTTTTTATTGGAGCATGTTCAGGTTGACATCTTGAATACCCAGATATTGTTTTCAGTAGTAGGACTGTTGTGTGTTTTTAGCATCTTTATCGAAGTCTGAAATACTCTAAATGTTGAGGCCTTCCTTGCTCCTCCTCCCCCTCAGTAATTACTCTGGTTGTTCTCAAATAATTTCTCACAGTATCCCAGAAATCAAACACCAGCAGACTGTACCCTGTCTTCTGCCGAGCTCACTGAGTCACGGCTGTGCCTTGTGCTAGATTAAGCTGTTGTAGTACTGCTGCTGGTTGAATGTTGAAGCTCCCCTGTGTATACTGTGATTTATGTTACTGTAAATAGGGTAATTGAATTATCCCTTCCCTGCAATGTCTTGTTCCTCTGATGTTATCAAAGATCAGTCAACTTTAGTTGGGGTGCTGGGCAGGCTGCTGCCTAAATGTACTTGAATTAGGCATTTCCACTAACTCTTACAATAAGCTAAAGAACTGGTTTTGTTTTTCTGAGGAAGCCCTGTGAGTCTCTGAAAGCAAGACAGTGTTAGGTGTTAACATACACATACACACACAAAAGAGATAAAATACTTGAGTAATAGAGTTAATGAAATTCTTTTTTGTTGCACGAATGCTTGTATCAGAGGAGAAAAGATACTCAAGATTAGCTGTTGGGTGCATAACAGAAAGATTTTTTTGCCTTTTATAGCCGTCAGGACTCCATGGGGCCTCCACTTGCTGGACAGAGAAGGGAGGTGTTCTCGGGATCCTGCTGTAGTGGGGGGAGAGGAGATAATGAAATTAACTACCTGTCAGCTCCTAATAACTTAATTTGAGGCTCTTACTTGGTGAGGATGAAACGTGCAAACTCATATAGGGCTTCAGTTGTTTGAGAGGAATATGTCTCCTTCAAGGCTTTACCTCTGCATATGCCTTTTTCTGGTTCATAACCACTATTATGGGATATTTGCTTCTTCCTACCTATTTTAAATAAGCTGCTTCCTGCCCTCATCTTCGGCTCACAAACAGTTTGAAATCCAGGATGTGTACTTCTGTCATTCCTAAGCCAGTATGAAACCTCGGACAGAGCTGTGACCTTCAAATGTGAATTAAGTCATGTATTTACAAACACATATCTTTATGAAACTGGCATTAGAAAAAGGAGTAGGAAATCCTAGTCAGACCTTACAGTATTCTGATTTAAAAGGCTTTTCTCATAGCTCCTGCTGTCACTTTACCTCTGCCAGAACACTAGGGGAGTTTAAATTTTTGTTCCCTTCACCTCTCCATTGCTTTTGTTCTTCTCAACATTGAAAAAAGATGCAAGTATTTTTCTGTGCTTCCAGATTGTGTGCACATACCAAAATACCAGCTTGTCATGGAACATGCCATTCTTGTTGCTTTCCAAAAGTGTTTTCCAATAGGGAACAGCTGAGTATAATTTTTTTAGTACCATTCCTGGTATGTATTGCATTTTATATTTGCTACTGGTTGGCAGTGCTTGTTTATATTGATGCAGTTTAAAATATTGACAATTCTTCATTACAGTCCAGTATGCAGCTCTGTTAGTTTTTGTAAATAACTGTACAGTCTATTCAGTGAAATTTATTAGCTTTTTTTCACAATCTTGATTTGTTCCTAAATAAAAAACCTACCTATGTATATTTTGAAGCCTGTGGTTTATAAGCCACTGAACATGAGTCTGAGATCACATCTAAAGCTGTTGGTTATTGCCAGTAGCCAACCAGAGCTGGTTGTTACAATTGCATATTGATCTGTCACCTCCTAAATAACAACATGACTCTTTTCTGACCAAGTTTTAGTAAGTAGAGTAGACAAATATGATTTTGTGTTGCATTACCTTGAACCTACTTCCTTTTTCATTTATACCAGGGTCAGTTGAGAGAAGCTACCCAGCAGGTCACTGGAGAAAAATGTGCTCTTTTGAGAAGTCCTTAAGTAGCCCCCAAAGTCAGGTGATGTGGCTGCATGATCACTCACAGTACTCTAGGAGAAAGGCCAGTGTCTGAAAGATGCATCTTAGACAGGAGGTATTTTAAGGAGAATATTTCTAGGTATTTTTTAGGAAGATGCAAAATTTTGTCAAGATAAAATTACACTGAAGCCTCTTCTCTAGTAGTTTTAAAGATTATCACTTGATTATATTTTATGATCTGCAATGTGATGCTGCAAATTTAGTAGCAGTAGTTCTCTGGACCTTTTGATTTATGCTCCTTCAGATTCCAAGATCTCTTTCCTCAGGATCTCTTAATGCCATGTATTCTAGTGATTTGCTACTGACAAGAAAGAACACTGAGTGCTTGTTGGGTGTTTTCTGAAATGATAGCATTTCCCTCCATGCTACGGATTGAATCTTCTAGCTTTTGGTATTTTCTGAGACTTTGAGTCTAATTTGGTGATTATAGATGTGAAAAATACAGGTGGATGATACTCCTTTTCCTAAGCATTTTACGAGTATGCTGAAATATTTTGCAAACACTGGGATTTTATAGCTTCTCATCCTGATATTTTAGTGTATGTCATTGTAGAAGAGAGTATGAAAGCTGAAAGACACTGTGTGCTGTCTGTGCAGGGGTACTGGATGTCAGCTGTCAGGTGGGAGTGGGCAGTTTAGCACTTCGTTTGCTGAAAAGTAAGGGATGTAGGATTGAAGAGCAGTTTGTGTTGACATAAAAATTTGAGTATGTTGGTAAAAGAAATTCTTTGCATTCTGACAGCCTAATTTAAAATATTCAAAATCAATTAGTCTTTTTGTGTTGATAATCAGTAATTTATGTCTAAAACTTGGGTGCTTAAGTAGGTGAAAATGTGTTTCTTCAAATCCTTCCAGCCTTCTGTAATAGTAGAAGGTGCTGATAAGAAGGTACAGGGAGACCCTTATTGCAGTGTTTCAGCATGAAGAACCTCTGAACAACTCACAATTCTACATTAACAGTGTGCTGAATCTCAACAATCAGCTTGTAATGGTATGAAGTTCTTGTCCTTCTTTGCTTTCTAATATTGTATACACTGCACTAGATGATGGAAGTGAATCAGTGTCAGCTGCCTGGAGACAGACAACTTCAGGTGCCTGGAAGGCAGGTGGGTAAGATTTAGCATTTTCCCTTTACTGCACCCATTCACCCAACCTGAATATTAGCTGATGTGCTTGTGAAAAATCTGTCATCTTTTCTTGTAGCAGCTGCCTTGCCCTTGTCCCATTTGGACACTCTACAGTTTGTATCATTCTCCACATCATTTTGAATATCTGGCTTATGTTTAACTCCTCCGTTTAAGCATTGTCCTGTTGTTATTCCCAGAGTAGTGGAAAGGCTACACTTAGGAGAGTGAAACATTTGAGAGTTGTCTCCAGACTTTTGCACTTCTGTCCCTGCAATAGATTGCAAGTTATTTCCAGTCTCTCTTCATATCTGGGCTTTGTTATGGGTATGTACTGCCCTTCTAGTCTTCTAAGGCAGGAGTTTTGGCAGAATAACATTAGTAATATACTGTGCCAGGGTCGCTATTTTTGGGTGTTACAAGCTGTAGTCAGAAATGATAGCTGGCAATTCTGTGTTCTGAAGCAATTTTCAGTTTTCTTAAAATTAGGCTGAGATAGAATCATAGAATACTTTGGGTTGTAACAGACCTTTAAAGGTCATCCAGTCCAACCCCTCTGCAACGAACAATCTTCAACCAGATCAGGTTGCTGTGAGCCCCATCCAGTCTGACCATGAATGTTTTGAGGGATGGGGCATCCACCACTGCTCTGGGCAGGCTGTGCCAGTATTTTGGCACCCTCATGGTAAAATAATTTCCCCTTTTATCTAGTCTAATTCAACCCTTCTTTGATTTAAGGCCATTGCCCCTTGTCCTGTCGCCACAGGCCCTGCTGAAAAGTTTATCCCCATTTTTCTTTAGTCCCCCTTTAAGTACTGAAAGGCTGNGTGAGCCCCATCCAGTCTGACCATGAATGTTTTGAGGGATGGGGCATCCACCACTGCTCTGGGCAGGCTGTGCCAGTATTTTGGCACCCTCATGGTAAAATAATTTCCCCTTTTATCTAGTCTAATTCAACCCTTCTTTGATTTAAGGCCATTGCCCCTTGTCCTGTCGCCACAGGCCCTGCTGAAAAGTTTATCCCCATTTTTCTTTAGTCCCCCTTTAAGTACTGAAAGGCTGCTGTAAGGTCTTCCTGGAGCCTTCTCCTCTCCAGGCTGAACAGCCCCAGCTCTCCCAGCCTGTCCTCACACAGAGGTGCTCCAGCCCTGAGCATCTTTGTGGGTCCTTTGCAGTGCTGAGGACCCCAGAGCTGGATGCAGTGCTGCAGGTGGGCTCCCCAGGCAATCCTCCCTCCACCAAACAGATTCTAATACCAGTTACAGTGCATGTGCACTCCTACCTGTTTACTTTGTAACCCCTGGGGAGACTGGGACAGATGCTGTAGTGACACAAATGTAGGAGTCTGCATAAAAAAAATCTCCCAGATCCTTAAACTTGCCCTTCTCTGGGAACAAACAGCTTCTCCCAGCTCTGTGTTAGGCCTGATTCTCTGGTTCTGCAGCACCTCTTTCAGGGATAAAACTGAGTCGTGGGGCTAGGCCTTGGCATGCCACTGATAGATACCAGAACCACCTTGCAGACTTTCTAGTTGTCATTTATGTGCCCTAACATTTTTCATCTTTTATGACTTAGTCATCGTCCTTTGTGTTGAAGGCAGGTAGTCGTTCCTAGTTTGTAACTCATCTCATCCTGAAGTGGAGCCCATAAAACCTCAGGTGAGCCACATCCCTTAAATGCCTTTTTCTCTCCGTGAAAGGTTTTGGGTGTTACCATTTAATCTGTGTGTCTGTATCATAGGCAGGTGGAATTAGATTAAATGAATTCCACATGTTATCCAAAAATGAGAGTTTGCTTATGTCTTCAGGGGGCTAATGCAGGAGCCTGTCCACTTCCAGGCTGAGGGATGGACTGTACCAAGCTTGTTTTATTATCTTTCAGTACCATTTGCATCTGATGCCAGGCAGTCTGGTTGTAGCAGATACTCAGAAAAGTTCTAAGCAGGAGATTTCTCTTAAAACAATGAAAGGCTGTGTGTTAGGCGGAACCAGAAGCCCTGTCACTCTCTAGATGTGCCCTGCTAAGTTATTGCCCATTAGAAGATCTGGATGCAGTTTGTGTTTTTTGGATTTCTGTGCTTTATATCCTCCCAAAGAAGGAATTCCAAACTTTTTCAGACAGAGACATGACATAAAACCAAAGTGTACCCCAAAAAAGGATACTGAAGTAACAAAGGCAGAATCAGAAATTCCAGCTTGGGTGAGCAGACACCCCTCAGTGTTTTCTGTTGAGTAGATGGAAACGCCTGACTAAGTCTCTGGATGACTTCTGCTCTTCTGCATCCCTTTGGCAAGCTTCTTTCTCTCCTTTTAAAACCCTGAATTGGCTGCAAGACACAGTGAATCACACTTAACCACTAATAATTTAATTCCTCTCCTAATCAATCCTTTTTTCTCTCTTTACTAAAATACAGTTGGTAAAAGGGAGCAACCTCTGCAGGAAAGACAATAAATGTACTTAAGTAATTTGTTCCAAAGTTTTTTTATCAGTACCTGACCTTCCAGCTTGAGAAGTTGTCCAGCTGTCTGAAGTGGAACCTTTGTTAATGTTGGCAACAGAAAAAAAGGAAAGAAAAAAAAATTAGTGTTCCACAGCTTTATCTTGAAATCCACCTTTGCTTTAGCACCCCAGATTTCCAGGTTAGAGAAAGGAGGGACTACACAAGACGGAATGTGAGGATTGTTATCTAGAGTACATTGGAGGAGGACTCTGCAGTGGCACTGTTGGCATGAGCCTTGACAAGCAGTGAGGGAGCAGCCGTGTTCCCGCAGAGCAGGATGTGTTCTGTGCACACCTCCTGTGCTCCCAGAGGGGGATGCCTGCCTGGGGCACGCTGTGGCTCAGTGCCTGAGCAGGACTGCACCTTTAAAACAGGGGTTAAGAGACTGCCCTGTCACTCCTCCTGACTTTCTTCTCTGTCTTTCTTTCCATCGTAGCCATGGAGTAGGATGGATTTTGTATTTCCTTTTCGTACAGTCTAGCTAGCTGTTTCCCTTTAAAAAAAAAAACTGATGTGACTTTCTGTTGACATCGTTGTGAAATCACATGGTCCATGGGAACCATCGGAGTAAAAGCTCCTCAAGGCTCCTGACCCAGTGAACAAAACCCTCTAGATTCTGCCTGGCAAATGGCCAGCCCCAGGGCTCTGCAAAGGCCATCTGTAGGCCTCAGTTTCTGTTTCATTAATTCCACCTGTACTTACAACTCATCATCTTAACGAGGCATTTCTGGTTTTATGTAATTGCTTATGCAGCAAGGAAATGATTCCCTTTCCCTGCCGTGTGTGTGTGTGTGTCCCTGACTCATGCTCACAGTCTCCCAGGTGGCTTTGGCTTGGGTGTTCTTTTATAGGGTTAAAACCAATTTAATGTCAAGTCAGCTGTAAAATGATTATTCTGAAAATTGAAGAGTCTGAAATTTAAGGCTCTGTAAATACATTGTATTTTGAACTGAGAAATAGGAGGTGAAAATTGTCCATTTTGTTTCTTTATCAGCATATGATGATAATTGGAGCATGTGAAACATTTCCATTTGTCAATTTTTTTGTTCTGCTCTCTTGCTAAAATAATATTTCAAAATTCCACAGTTTTTTCCAAAAAGCATACATGCTGTTTATTGGTTTCCAAATGGGTGTTTGTATTTAAAAGAGAAGAAAAACAGACAATATTTACCTTATAGACCAGGAATTGTAATCCTGCTCGGTCCTGACTTATTGAAAGGAAGTTGGAGCTGTTTTGCCTTTATTTCTGTTTCCTTTTCCAGGATGATAAAATGTCATTTATTTATTACCATCCTTTTTTCTATTCTGTTACTGTACTATGTAGTAACTAGATTCTGAAAAAGTTTGTTAAATTTTCCTGAAATTGGCCAGGTTACTCACAGTAAGCAGGGGCTGCTTTTTTTTTTTTCCTTGATGACACAGGTCCCTGCAGATAATGTTTTTAAAATTCTCAGTATAGCTGCTTTCTTTTCCTAATACTTTTGTACCCACTTGCATTCCTGTTCCCAGAGGTGGAATTGTTCCATTACATACTGAATAGCAGTGTCGATGAAATGAGAAATTGAGGCAGAAAAAGAATAGATTTCTAGAAAAGAAGAAAAGTCAAAATCAGGTGACAGAGTGACATAACAAGAGATATGGGAGCACATTGAGATGGGATGAGAAAAGGTGGTTTAGTAATTTGCTAAATGGGGGAGGGGGCAGTGGTTTCAGTGGTTACACTCAGAACTAGCAGGAAGTCGTGAGTCAGGCAAAGACTTGCTCACGACTTGAGCACTAAAGAGCTGAAAAGAACGAGGTCTCAAATCCTGGGGGTTGAAGCTGTTCAGCCTGAGCCATATTCCTTTCCTTTGCACTCGCCCAGAGCAAGATGATGTGATGCTTTAAGTAGCTGAGGAGACAGGCCACGAGTAAAACAAGCAATACTTCAGTGTGCTGTGCTTAACCCTGTGTTAAAGCAAAGGCTTTTCAAAGTTTAGCAAAGTGGGAGCTTTCCAGGGATTGTGCTGCTGTGCTTAGTTTAATTTAACGATTTTAAAATGCTGTGTAGGTTGTTCCATTATTAATCGGTGCCTTCCCTGCACCGATTAGTTGGTTTGTTAGTTTTGTCATACTTTCTAACAATCTTAAAATAATATTTAAATTATATTTGTTTTTGCTAAAGGCTCTTCCTAGCAGGATATTACTGAGACTGACAAATGAAGAAATGTTTGGTTTTGCTTTGGTCCCTTGGAATCAAGTTTGTTGTATGCGTTGCAACTTGCAGTTCCAGGACTCCTTGAGGAAAAAAAAAGAAAAAAAGAAGGAATTGAGTAATTGGAAGTCTTTATTTGCAGTAGTGTGGGTTTTATGTGTTTGCTTGTTATATGTGAACTGGATCATCTGAAGCATGACTTGCATTTCTCCATTTCGTTCAGAAGCAGAACCAGGGAGCACTGAGAGAGTCAAGTTTGATCTCTGCTCAGAAAATGGCTCACCCTGGAGCTGTGCCATGCCAGCAGCACCATCCCCAAGGAAGCTTGGGATCTGTTGGGAACTGTCAGCCTCTCCTCAGAGAGGAATTCCTAAACCCCAGGGAATCCCCTCCCTTAAAGCTCTGGAGTAAGCAGCGTGGAGGAATAATAAGCACTTCCTTCCTTTCTATTTTCAGTGACTGAACTAGAAAGTACCACCAGTGGAGCAACTCCGCTCGCACGCCCTGCTCCTGCTCCTCCCCGAGTCTGCAGCCCTGCAAGGGCAGGCTGGCCAGCCATTCCAACCTGCAGAAAAATCATAAAAGTGTCCCCAGGATTCTGGTGGACTGACTTTTCAGTTTTAGTGTAAAATTCATCATTAAGTTCTCAGCAGGCTTTTCGCATCCTCCCCGATTTATTTTTCCCTCCCAGTGTGTCTCAGGCTCCCTTCCCTTCCCCGCCCCGCCTCTTGCAGAGTGTTTGTTTTGCCAGGAAGGCATGGAGAGCAGCCTGGTGTTTTGGATCCTGAGGGATATTTTGGAGTCGCTGGAAGCTCTCACTCCTTCCTCTGGTTTCATGTAAACAGGAGGGAGGAGACCCTTCAGCAAAGAGGATGTAAAGCCTTCAGTGAGTGGCCAGAGTGGAGACATTTTGCCAGGTGGCCTCAGTGATGATAATCAGGAACAAAACCTTCCAAAGAACTGGACATTTTTGTCACAGGGATCTGCACTCCTCTGTTGGTGTACTTTCAAGAGAGCTACTTTGCTAACAAATCCGAATTTTCAAGTGATGATACAAAAACTTTCATTTTAGTCAAACTGAGTAGCGTTTTCCAGCCTTCTCAATTACTGCGAATCTTTACAAGCTTTGCATTTGGGTCTTTATTTTGTTTAAAAAAAAAATAGAGCCTAACATGCAGCTTCTTTTAAAATGTTGGAATATATGATCTGAACTCAGAAATACTCTTCCTGAAGTTTATTGATATTTTAGGAAGGTTATTGATATTTAGGAAAGAAAAATTGATACCTGAAGGGCTTTGTTAAACTTCCCTTTGGGAGAGGTTTAAATGAGGTATTCTTTAATTTCTGACTGAAATTGCAGTCTTAAAAATTCCATGTCACTCATGAAATCAATTCTGATAAACTCACTTTAACATCAGTGTTTTGCATATTGCTTAATAAAATCGGAGTGGGTGGAGTGAAGGGTGTTCTGACTCCTGATGGCAGGTTTGTTTCTGCTCTTGGCTCGAGGCTGCCTGTGAAACAGGCAGGTGTGTAACATGGGACACTAATCTTATCTGTTGCTGTTTTGCATTTATAAAGCTGCAAGTCAGCACAGGAAAAGTTAGTGACTTTCCTTTTTAAATCAGTCCATCTTTTGTAACAATAAAGTAACCCTAAACACCCCTATTGCTGGGTTTAATTTAAGCTGTTCTAATGTAGCCTGTTGTAGAAGGACCGCAGTGTTCTCCAAAATATGCAACTTTGTGTCTACCAAAGGGACTTTTTCCTGGCTTTCTGGCTGCAGTCTATATGTTCTGTGATTGCAAGGGGTTCTACTGCATTGTTGTAATTTCCAGGGTAGCATTCAAATGTATACACGGGGCATGTGAGAAGGAGCTGCAGAATTATTTCCAACTGATTCCAGATACAGTATCTGATCCAAGTGGTCCTCCTGACTCGAATGAAGGATGAGATAATGCTGAAAAAGACCAGGAACCTACCTACACATTGGCTGTGTTCCACTCCTACAGTGTGCTGTCGTTGACCATAAATTGTTTTGTGTAGTTAAATTGGCTAAGTAGGTTGTTGCAATGTGGTGCCATTATGAGGCATTCACTTGTTTTAGGATTTGGCAGAAACCCAGTTTACATACGTGCAGAGAAGCAAAAAATAGCAGCTCCAGAATGTGTGTTTCATCTGTAGCCTGAAAGGGAAGCCATTGTATGGTTTGGGGGAAGAAAAGGCATCTCTATTTAAATCAAGAACATGCTGTTTTACAGAGCTGTTACCCCATGACCTGTAGGTGCCTGTGAGCAGTTTTGGCCACTGAGCCCCGGGGGGTGTTTGTGGATGTTGGTTGTTGGGAACAGGAGGAAGCGACAGTTGTGCCTTGAGGGTTGGTCAGGGTACAGTTTTAGGTGCTTTCTGGAAAAGGGAAGCTATGAAAAAAGTTTGAAAGAAAGCTTCAGGGAACAAAGAGGAAGGATGGCCTTTCTGTGATCACTAGGGAGTGAGAGCAGAGAGCATGAGGAAAAGCAAGAGCAAGAAAATTTGGCGGATTAGTCTGTGTGTTATATCTCGTTGAAGTAATTGTTTTCCATATGAAAACACTGATGTTTAAACACTGATATTTGTGTGTTGTGTTTTCTTCAGTTCCTATAAATCTTATGGAGTAGAACTGCAGATTGTCTGCAGACATGCAGGGCAAGGGTCTATTGTAGGCTGGGATTTATGGATCTGCTTTTGTGGTCAAATGTCATCTATGATTGCAGTAATCATTTTCTTTGCTTCCACTTTGTATTAACTTCTGAAGGGCTTTGCTCACGTTGAAAGTAAAGCCAAACAAATCAAAGCAAGACCTTTAAACAAGGAAAAAGAGTAAATATTTGTATATTCTGCTCCCTGAATAGGTTTGGAAAGCCAAACTCTGTCTCAGTCAGGTACTGCTATCAATGAGACTGTTCTTTACTGCATTGTCACAAAATGGTTTACATGACCAGAGGATTTTCATCCTAGAAAACTACTGCAGGAAAAGCTTCAGAACTGAATTAAGCATGAGGGAAAGGTTTGCACTGATGCAGCAGCAGGTTTTGTGAATGGTCCTAAGTCCCATCCTAGCATGAAGCATAGTAGTCTGTGCAGTGCATCCTTTCAGGTATGGTTGACAGCATCCATGATAAACACCTGTAACAAGTCTCCTTAGACTTACTGGAAATTGCAAAATCTGAGCTGACTAACCCCAAGTAAATTATATTTCCTGTCAGTCTCCAGCCTTGCTCCCCAAAGATTCCCTTGTCCCCAGAATTTAATTAGATGGTTCAAGGTGTATGTACAAGTGTTTGAATCTGCCACTGAAAAATGGATCCTGCTGAGGAATGTGATTCTTCCTCCTGTGAGACTGGTTAGTGCCATGGTGAGCAGGGATGGTGTCAAGGCAACAACCAAGTTCCTCAGACATCTAGTAGCAGATTATTTGAAGCCAGAAACTTGCTGTGATTGCATACGAGTAACAGCTTTCAGGCCAGGAAAACTTAGTTTAAGTTATTCCTGTTTTTTATGGTAGTTGAGCTCTGGCTTAGGAAGGTGTAGTCACAGACATTTAAGAGAAATGCACAGCATAATTTGGGCTTTAGTTGCTTTTTCTGGGAATGGTTCAGAAGCATGTTTAGAAGGTATGCTGTGGCTTCTTCAAACCTTCTCCTTTTGCTGTTGGCAGAAATCATTTGGCTTCCAGATCTAAATCCAGATCTCCCTGGCTGTGTGACCACAGCAGTTGTCTGTCCGTTATTCCCCTGGCCCTCAATGAAGTTCAGAGTGCTTCATTATGTGTCCCATATTGTCACATTCCTGTCCTTTTCACCTGGGTCCCTCTTGAGAGGTTTCCCCTTTTCCTTCCTCTGCAGGGAATCTGGCGCATCCCCGTGGATGAGATCGACCGCCCAGGCAGCTTTGCCTCTCATATGAACCGCTCCATTGTCCTGCTGCTCAATGTCCTCTCTCAGCTGAAGGACTACAACACCTTGCTGAAGGTCTCATCTATGCTGCAGAGGACCCCTGATCAGGGAAAGTATGATAGATTTATTTTGATCCATTACTTTGTAAAGCTTTGAGTGTGTTTTGTTCGCTGTGTAACTGTTTTATTTAAGGATGTTCTTTGTTTGAAGGAAAAAAAGCCTTCAGAGAGGTTCCTTTGGGAATATAGTGGAATGATGATTAATTTTTCTCAGGATTACAATTCTGTAATAGAGTCTAGGATGTCTCTGTGCTTCTCTTGAAACTCAGAGCAGGCACACAGTGCCTTAACAGGCTTACAGAGGTGTTCTGTCACGTGGGGGGATTCACTGGTGGAACAGGGCACCATTACCCCTCTGCTCACTGTTGCATAAGAGCTGTGTCCAGCACAGGAGGTCATGACCCAGCATCCTGCCTTCCTGTAATCCTTGGTGGGCTAAACAATGGTTATGTGCCTCTTGTCAGCTGATGCTATTTAAAAAGCTTATCCTGTTCAGGGGTGATCTAATTTTAATTGCATTAACCTTATTTAAGAAAAAAGAAGCTATTAATGTGAGCTATATACGGACTCATATCAATGGGAAGACCAAAATAAACATCTAAGGAAAACATTGAAGCAACTGAGGTAAATTCTAGTAGCTTGCCATGTGGGAAATGTTGCAACTGGTCTCTGGCAAATGCTTAAGAAATCGAACTTGAGTGATTGATGGTAAAAAGTTGGAGGCATTGAAGGTTTCTTCATGTGTTTTCCAGCGTGAGTGTGTGTGAATTTGCATGGATTGTGGTGTTTCTGGGAATATGTCACCACTTGTTTAGCAAACTCGAAGCCAAAAATACTTTGACTTTTAGCATATCTGAAGAACTGGACCATAGAAGGTTTAAATTCTGTCCTAAGCAAGCCCACAGTTGTACTAAAAATATTATGTTATTTATAAGTCTAGACTGATTTTAAAAAACAAGTAATTTGACATGTTGGATCAGCCAGTGTCAGCCATGGTGAGCTGCAATGGTTACAGGAACTTAGAACTGCAGATATTCTGGGTGTGTCTGGTACATGCCTGGAACAACCCTAGTTTTAAAAATAGGGAGCTTTTAGTTATTACTGAACCAGTGAGGAGTCAGGTGTTTGTATCTTATGTCTGAAAAGCAAACCATAAAATTACACTGGAGAGGGAAAATACATGTATTAAAAATGTTGGCCTTTTGACTGGAATAGTACCCTTCAAAGTTATTTACTTGACTTTTAGCCCTCTCATTAAAACCAGCCAAGTCTGAAGTAGAAATTCAGTTTTCTATCAGACTCTTATTAGGTGGGATTGATGGCTGAAGACGTTTTCCTTGAAAGCAGACTAAAACATTGTGTCAGGATACACCGAAATTGCAGTGCTCTTGTAAATTAAATTAAGCTATAAAGTGAGTGTTTTATATGTGTAGTATTATTTTTTTGTAACACTAGATAGGAAAAAAATATACAAGCACACCAATGTTGTAGCTCTAAAAATCCTAGATTCCAAGGTAACTGGTATGACCAATGAGAGAGGATTTGCTCATGTCCTTAATCTCACATGCATGCTTTATCCAGAACATGAAAATCACCTGAGAGTTCAGCGTAGCTTTGTGTAACTCATAGTCCTTTTCAGGAAAAGGTTTGAATAAAAAGCTCCTGTTTGAGGGAAACAGAAGGAATTGATACAAGAAAACTACAGATCTGGTTGTCTGGTTTTCTCTGGGTTTAGTTGTTCTTTTTTCATGCTCCCCCTCCCTCTGTTTGCAGATGGTGTTATCCTCTGCCTCATGCATGTCATCTTTGCTGGTTGTGGGGAGGAGAGAAGTGGGGAGAAACAGCTAAAGAGTTACATTCCAATATTGTTCTATTTCAGTATGCACCTGTATATGCATTGTTTGCTTCCTTCTTGCTTTAAAGTTATTGTGTTGGCTTCTGTTGTTTTATTTTTTCAAATGTCCTGGCTCTTGCTTTGAAATCCCTGCAAGCCCCAGGCAGTTAACTCGATGTGTTGTCTCCCTGTGGCAGGAAGTACCTGCGGGATGCAGATCGCCAGGTGCTGGCCCAGCAAGCCTTTGTGCTCACAGTGAAGGTGCTGGAGGACACCCTCAACGACCTGACCCAGGTGGGGCACTTGGTGGCTGTAATTCAGTCATTACCTTTTTCTGCATTCACTTTACCCACTCCTTACATCTCCTGAAGCTGAAGGGCTGCATCATCAGCACTTATTTGTAATACCTCTTCTTTATATGCCACTACACACAAAATTTTCTTCCAGCATTGTTGTTTTTTGGGTTTGAAATCCAGTAACAAATAGAGCTGTTGAAAATGTTGCAGTAAGTTTGGTTTGACTGTCCCTTAAATTTCAAATAATGATAGATAAGTGGGGTGTAAGAAAGCCCCATTTTCAGGTGGGCTCTATTGGAAATTTCCTTTTAAAATGAACTGAGATTCTTCTTGCAAAACAAAGCCAGAATAGTTGTTACAGGCCTGGCCACTCTTAACTGTTAGTCCTTGACAGCACCACACTCATTATTACATATAGTTGTAATCTAGATTTAATTTTTAAAAGTCAGCCTGGAAACTGATCCATTTCTGTACAAGATAACTGGAAATCAGAGCTTTATTTGGTAAACACATTCAAGAAAGGACTTGTTCCTAAGGGCTTTTCAAATTAGCAAACAATAGATGTAACAAACTAAATGAAAACATCCTTAAGAGCACTGGAACTCTGTATATGAAATAGTTTGTTCATAAATCTGGATGGGAGAATTGTATCATTAGCAATTTTTGAAAGAAAATTATGATGTTCTGAGGTTTTTTTTACCTTTGTAACATCACCAAAGTAAAGGTACAAAAATTAAAGTCCTATAGCAGGGTTTGCCTGCTTCTTGGTCTATTAACAAGAAAGTTATGTAAGAGCAGCCAAAGGGAAGATTCATAAATTTGAGATTGATCTGCAGCTGCCAAAAGAAACAGGTTGACTTTTGATTTCAATACATTAGAAGAAAAATTTGTGCTGTTAAGCCTTGGATTTCACTTAATTGGAGCTTAGAGCATGGAGTGAAGTAGTGGGGAAAAAAAAACAAAACATTGTGGCTTTAGTTTAGCCTGTGCTGTTGATTTATCTATGGTGTTTTTACTGATTAAAATACTTTAATTTTAAGACTTGTGGCTTGGATTAATTAATATTCAGGAATATAAAAGAATAAATGGAGAGTAAATGCATTTTCTTCAGCAGAGGCAGTAATGAAAGGTACTTGTTGTCAGTGTTCATGGTAGTCATTGCTGTGCTCAAATGCTGTCTGGTTTCAATAATAACAGAAAAAAATGGCTTCTTTTATTAAGGTTTCAGAAGATCAGGGTTCCAAGTCTTCTAACCTTGCTTCAGGAAGGATGACAACAGACGTCTCAAATAAAACTAGTGCTGAAGAAGGGAAAGATGTCCTTCCCAAAAAGGCAGTTTTATCAGATGGAGTAGTACACAGTACTGAAAATGGAGTAAAGGAGGTGACCCAGGGACAGATTCCCAATGCTATGGACATACTGGAGCAGGAGGACAGGAGTGACAAGGAGGTTAAGGAGCTCACTGGTCCTGGTTCAGTTGAGCCTATGGATCTGGATGGCTACTCCAATGACCCTGAGAAGATTGACTCTTCGTGTAAACGCAGCGAGCCAGACCGAGTGCAGGCTGGCAGGACCTCCAAGGAGAGAGCTGTGGAGAGCAGGACTCCAGAACTGTCCTTGGAGGAGCTGAGTATCAGCTCCAAACAGCAGCAGCAGGCAGCTAAAGGACTGCTTCAAACAGTACCTACAGAAGAACCTGTGCAGAGATCAAGCAGGAAGAGGAAATTACTTGAGGATGTGGAGTCTGGAAAAACACTGCTGCTCGATGCTTACCGAGTGTGGCAGCAGGGGCAGAAGGTCATGGCCTATGACCTGGGTAAAATTGAGAAGATCATGTCTGAAACCTACATGCTGATTAAGCAGGTAATTTCTCTATGTGGCCTCAGACATGACTGGAGAATAACAGTAATTGCTAAAGCAAGCACTATGAAATTGGCCCTAAATAATCATTCTCTTGACAAGATCACTACTGGAGATGGGGAGTAGGACCCTCCATGTTTTGGGACTATGAAATCAGTTAAGAGCTGTAATACTAATTATGGGGGGGGTTGTTCATGCTGAATGTTAGTTTGAATTGAGAGAGTTGAGTATGTGTCTTTGGACATATGCCCCTGAATAACTTAAGGTCAGTGCTCTGCCATGGAAGTGTTGCTTCTCCCCCTTACTTCCATGCTCTACATCCCCATTTCATCTCAATTTAATTAGGTTTATAGATGAGCTAAGTACTTATGTCTTCATTAGTTGTGATTCTATGTTCAGGTGGATGAAGAAGCAGCACTTGAACAGGCAGTCAAGTTTTGCCAGGTGCATATGGGAGCATCAGCACAGAAACAGGTAAGCTCTGAAGCCTCTGACTGCTTCTAGCAAGGTTTTTTCAGTCTGTACAGGTGTATCTGTTGGTGAGTGTCTGCACCACACAGAAATACCTGTTTTCCTTGTGTTGCTGTCATCTGAGTTGGGCCACATTAGTGTATAGAGCTCATCCCCTTGATTGGTCATTGCTGCTGTTTATGTCAGGCTTGAAGGACAGTTTGCATGCCCAGAAGCTATTGGGGAAGCCCCAAACCATCTTCAAATTGAAATATTTATGGCACACTGCAATTTTCCTGCTGTCCATGTCATTCCTCAACATTTCTTGGATGGTAATTACTTCTTTCTGAGCCCTAAGGGCAAACAACCTCATCAGCTATTCCCTGGCTAACATTGCACTCTGCTCCAGAGATACCACATAGCTTTTCTGTCAGCTTGCATGCTTGAGAATCTGATTTTAACTCTGTTATATTACTGAGTTTGTTTTTAGCTTGCAGCTTCTGGGTTTATTCAGCAAACAATTATAGAACTTTAAAGAGATCATTATTTATCAGTCCTTAATGTGAAATCAAAGCCAAGAATAAAACTGAATGAATGATGTGGTTAGTGGTCATTCATTTTGCAGCAAACCATCAGTTGAAATCCCAAAAGCATTTACTAGTTTTGTATTTTCCTTTTTTTTTTTTTTTTTAGTTAAACTGTGCATTTGTGTAATGCATCTCCTAGCAGAGTAGCAGCAGAGGATGTAAGAATAAAAGTAGGGTTTTTTCTTTATTTGATTTTCATGGAAGTAACTTTCTCCAGTTTATGCCCCTCAGGAAATCATTTTTCTACTGAATGATAAAAATTAACAGTTATTTATTCTGGTAGTGTTTGTTTGCTCATAGGCTGGTACTTAAGATTTTAATTGTTTTTTAATGAAGAAATACTGGCTCAGCATGTTAAGTCTTTTTCAGTTTATTTGGGGGAAAACCAGATTTTATCACACTTAAATTTGTGACTCCAAATTAAAAATAAGCTAATAAGCTTCTTTAGGAAGTAATGTTGCTGTTTGTTTTTTTCAAGTATTCACCTTTTTAAAAACCATTCACCAAAGTCTGGTGTATCAGCCCAGTTCCTTGCTGGGCCTTCTTGAAGGTTCTGGGAATGTGATTGCTACTCCAGCTCTTCCAGCAGAGTCAATGCTTGCTTAGACGTGGCAAAACATGAGAGTGGTGAAAAACCTGCACACAAACCAATGTGAAAGTAGACACAATAAGTGAACTTGCATTTAACTGCACTGGAAATGATAAGATTTCCTGTGAAATCACTTGAAATAAAACATACCTCTTAACATGCTGCTCTTGGAAGCTTTCCCTTGTAGGAAGCAGTCCCAGCTAACGGGGTTGTTACATCCTGCACTCTCATTTTTGTCTGCTTTGGGTGGGATCCTGCAAGCCATGTGAAGCTGCTGCACTGCTCATATAACACCAGGAATTAGTGTGGAGACACAGGAATAGCCACTCTTGTAGACATCTGTCTGTTTTCAACAGATTGAATCCTGTTTTATTTAAAATTGGCAAGTATTTGCCTTCTGTAAGCAGATGATGTCATGCACAGAGCTGCTTCAGCCCTGGGAAATGCTTTGTTGCTGGGTAGTTGGAGTAGGTTTGCAGGGCCTGTGGTTCTTCAGTCACTTATCCCAAGAAATTGACAGTCAAAAAAAAAAGAAAAGAGCACAAAATCCACCTTGATGTATATCTTTCTCTGCTGGCTGTTGTGTTTTACAGTTCTAGGCATTATGTGGTTTCTTCATGAAAATTTTCACTTGCTGCTAAAATTAAGAATTACTGAAATTATGGCTTTTCAACTTTTTTCCAGACCAGTCAGTGTTTTTAACCTAAATATTTACCAACTGTGTTGAAATCTATTTCTGTGCCTCTTCAGGTACAAGCAGGAAACAATACAGCAATCAGTAAATGGAATTGGACTAAGTGGTTTCTTACACTCGTGTGACGAGATCTAATCTTTTTAATTGCTTGGCAATGCTGTGACCCTTTGACTTGTTTCAGAAGTTCTCTGTGGTTGTCACGAGGGCTGCAATGCTGACGTGTTTTGAGCCAATGAGACTTGCATCCTGCTCTTCAAAGTCAGCTAAATCCGTGGGAAGTGGCCTAGCAAGGGTTTGGGGTTTCAGAAGGGTTCCTCTGTACGTGGGGCTGCTGTTCCCAGTGCAGGTGGAGCTCAGCACCTTCCCAGGCTGCTCAGACTGTAGTGCCTGTACCATGGAGGTGTGTCCATGTGTGCCTGCTACAGACTTGGCTCAAATGCTGTAGTGTAAGTGTTTTGGTTAAACAAAATCAGTTGGGCATCATCTTAGCAGTTAAAAATCTTCTCAGACTTAATTGGATCCAACTCTTACTTTGAGGAGTAGTTTGTTTCACCTTGGAAAACTCAATTTTGCTTTACCAAATCCTACTAAAGGGGGCTTTAAGTTTTTAATGTCTGAGGACCTGAAAGAGTCATTCAAAGAGACTACCAAAGAGAGGCTTGTGGGCTTGAAAAAGCAGCTAGTAAATACAATCTAAAGTAATCCATGTATATTACCATATCCAGGGGGGAAGGAGCTTTTAACTTTATGAATAATTTGGTCTGGGTTCAGTGTTATGTAATATATATTCACTGCCAAACCATAATGTTGAAGTAAAATCTGAACTTGCAACATGTGAAAGTGAAATGAGGAGAAGATTCAAATGTATATAGGTTTTTATTTTCTAATAAAAAGGGAAACCTTTATGGAGTATGGGAACAGAGTAGTATCAATAGATGAGACCCCAGTAATTGATCTAAACATGTATTCACTAAGTTTCTGGGGCATTTCTTTCAGTAAATAAAAATAACAATAATAATTTTAAGTGATATATTCATCAACTTCCACACATTTTGATTCAAAATCTAAAGAGTGGTGATGCAACATTCTTAAATACTGATATTAATGCTGTTGTGAAGAAGTGCAGCCAAAAGTAATTGCTCCTCTTTTTGCCCTTTTCCCTTTTAAGTTCTTAAGTGTGAGGAAGACTTTTGATATACACGTATCAAATGGGCTGAAATTGCTATCCAGTGTCTCTGTGTCGTTAGGAGTTAAGGAACTAAAGTTACACTAGACATGAGCTGACTTCGTGGTCAAGCAGCATTTTGAAGGATTCTTGTTCTTTTCTTTGATTTTCTGTCTGAGAATGTTATCTAGAAGATCTGCAGAGATCCTGAAAGCAGTCAGCTATTGCTCTGAGTTATAAGATGTATTTTTAGTCTTGCCAGCTATGATTTTCATATGAAATTAATGGTCCCTGGAAATGGAATACGAAGGCTTTGTTGAAGGAGAATGAAAGATTGAGGCAGACTAGTTTGACTTTGAAGTAGCATTGTACTTAAATATGTGGTCCTGAGGACCAAGGAGAAGACATGCTGGCAGAAAGCAGTTGTAAGGCTTCTAGATAATTAGAGAATTTCTGATAAGCCTTTCCACTGGCTGCCTAAAATTGGTCATATCAAATTCTTCATTTTATACTGTTAGGACATATTGACATGGGAAAGATGCTGCAGCACAAGGTGCCATGAAGCTTTGTAGTGCACAGGATATTCTATAAATGCATGTAGAGATACTTCAGCCTAAGAACGCATCTGTCTTCTTTTTTCCTGGACTTGCAATTTGATAAGGTATTTTTATTACTGTGGACTTAATATTGAATGTGTTATTGCTAAAATTAAAGCTTTCACCGGTGTTGAAAATCACGACAGATAAAACTCTGTGGTTGTATTTTAGGGGACAATGTATCTCTAATCCTGGGAACTGAATTTATGTAAAACAAATAGCTTAAAACATTGCAGACATCAGTGCTGCACACAGGGCTGGATTTAACATCTCTAAAAATACAAGAGCATTCAAAGGCAAAGTTCCAAAATGCCACTAAGTCTCTGGTCCTGTGTTGTGACCCCTGAGAATATGGGACCGTATGTAAAAGCCCTAGTAACGGGCAGCACTGTAGGAGCTGAAATTTCTATTGGCTCCTCATGTTGTAGTATATCATCCAAATGTCATGAGAAGGGGCTGTTTCAACATTGCTGAGTTATTTCAGACTCACTGCTGCCTTAGCCAAAAAATCCTTGCTCTGGGACCAACTCCATCCCTGAAGTGTGAGGGAGAGAACAGAAGTTTTCAGCTGCCCTTTCCTGCTCCAGCTGCCAAACCTCGAGCTCTCCCTGCACCTTTCTGGCTGATCAAATCCTCCCTTGCACCTTTGGCTTCGCTCATCTCTTCCAAAGTAACCCATCCATGGCACCCTCTGCCACTGGCATGTGCCAAACTCTTGAGTGCTCTCCCCATTTCCCTCTCTAAACCTACTGTCAAAACTCATCAACAGATTTCAGTGTCAGGTCTAATTAAACATGATGCTTCATGAAGGCGCTGCCACCAGAATCAAAACAAGGAAATTTTATTATAAACACAAAAGCACAGTCAGGTTATGCAAAAGAGCTGTGCCTTTCAGGCTCCTCACGGGCTGGCAGTGTGATCCCTGATTTTATAAAGTTCTGCTGCTTCTGTAATGTCAAAGCAGTATTTCCTAAGGGAAGGTGCTGGTTTAGTGCTGCTCTCACTGCTCTTCTGTAGTTCTCAACCAGATAACTGGGGTCTTGTTTTCTCCTCTCACCAGTGTTTGCCTCTTCCCACTGCTGGTGGTGAGTTGTCTTAATTTGCAGCCTCGTCCTGGAGGATTTTCGGGGCTCCTGAGTGATGGGTTTGCTGTGCAGGGGCTGCAGCTGAACCACACACAACATCAGAGGGGTTGAGATTGACTCGGGAGCATCACTCTAATGATGGTACAGTCCCTGTGTTGGACCTTACAGTGAACGTGACATTCCACTTGGAAGAGGGAAAAACTGTCTTCTGTGAGTGAAGCTAGAGGGCACTGCCGTGGATTTGTTCCCCTTCTGCTGTGGAATGCAGTCAGCACTGCAGTGACATGGGCTTTTTGACTTTTTTCTTCAAGGAGAAAACTTGAGAGTGACTTGTTTGAACTGCCTTGGGTGTCTAGAGCGTTTTCTTCTCAAATTCTCACATTAGAAAAGCCCCCACAAAGCAACAAAACCACCAAGCTGTTCTCTTCAGGAAACTGCTAAAAGCCTTCTGTGAAGGCACTTTGCTGGGCATGGGAGGAGATCAGGAAAATATTAAATAATTAGAAAATAATCATCTCCAGTTCTACCTCATGTGTTTTCTCCCCCTTTTTGTTCCACCCACATGCTGCTAATTTTCATCTTTTCTTCCTGCACATCAAGACGTCAGAGACTGCTTACAGAAAAAGTTGTTTTTCCTGAGTTGTCTGTGTGCTTTATTAATGCAGCAAAGATGACAAGAAAGGAGGGGGAAGGAGGAGGTGGGGATGGGGGGGACAAAAGGACGAGCTCTTTCATGGTCTCCTACCAAAGGGTGACCATTTTGTTCACTGTTGCATTTGCCAGTTGCCATGGCATCCCCCTCTCACTCTATCCTGGAGGTGTATTCTTGATATAATTAACAGCTCTCCTCCTTCTGTCTCCTGCAGAAAGCAATCATTAAGTGAACATGAAGGAAAGAACAGACACTTTTTATCTTTTGCTTTGTATATTAATGTTTTTCATCCTGCTACCTGATCCCTCTTGGTCCAGTAATGATGTTTTTGTGTATGGAGGCATTGCTGGAGTGTGGCTGCCTGTGCAGAGCAGGACATTAAAGCCCTCGCATGTATTTGTGTAAATGAGGGATTCATTTAGGCCAGACTGCAGTTCAGTCATGTGTATTTAAACCTTCGTTGTTTTCTGTATACAAAACTGGAGGCTTAGGAAATAGAAGGTTCTTCAGAATCTGGATCATGGATACTGCTGCTGGGTCTAATGTACCTGGAAGAAAACTTCCAAATGAGATTTCTTTCAAATGCTGCTGTAGGGAGATTAAGGGGGGGAAAGAATGAATAGGCATAGTTTAATTAAAACACAATGCTGAGCAGGAGTTGGAGTGGTAATACTGTGGAATGTGGCCAGCATATTGTTGATCCAGTTTGTGTGGCAGCTCCCAGGCTTTGTGGGGATGTGCTGGCATCCTTCTAGAGAGTCACATCGGTTTTGAGGTGGATTCTGACTTCAGTCCCACTAGAGTGCTAAACTCAGGCATGGGGATAATTTTAAAAAACAAGAAAATGTTATGTAACAGCTGCAGTGCCAGCATCTTTCATTAGGAAACTTCTGCTGGGAAAAC
Organism: Campylorhamphus procurvoides; assembly: GCA_013396655.1. Lineage (NCBI taxonomy): Eukaryota > Metazoa > Chordata > Aves > Passeriformes > Dendrocolaptidae > Campylorhamphus > Campylorhamphus procurvoides. Next base: position 261,774 of record WBMV01000122.1, read on the forward strand.
CATCTCTTTCCCTTTCTTTGGAACATTTGGTTGTTACTTTTTCCCACAGCCACGGGGCAGTGAGCCCTGACAGGAGCAGCAGCAGCAAGGCTGCTGCAGGATTTCTTTGGTTTTCAGAGTGTGTTTTGAAAAAACAGTAAGTATAGTAAAAAGAAACCCTTGGTCAGGTTATCTGGTTTATGACTTCACAGATAGACTACAAAGTCAAATTTTTCTCATGTTTTATCTTGATGCTCAATTTCTTTTTGCTGCTGCTGTTGTCTCACTACTGAAATGCCTCACTGGGAAGCTACAGGGAGCTCTTTTTCCACTAATATCTGTGAAAAAATTCTGCACTTTTGCTGATACTTCTATTGGTTTAGGCCTGTCCCAGTGCTGGCTTTCCAGCATTTTCCTTAGTTGTTTTTATATCAGCTTTCGACATGGGAAGGGTTTGTCCATAACCTCCCTGAAGCTGAATGAACCTGGGCTTTGTGGGCAGCGTTACTTACTGCTCAGGGGTGCTGGAATTCTTGCCCCTTCACTAAAACCAAAATCTTTCAAAGAGCATGTGCCTCACTGTGATGTTCATCTTAGCTGTGTGCTTAGAGCTTTGGGTGGTCTTCATTGTGAGCCCAGTAAAACATGGGAAGCAGGTTTAAATCCCTTTGCTTACTGCCCTATGAGCTGCAGAATGCACAGTAGCCAACGGTGGAGTTTTTAATGCTTGGCTCTTACTTTAAAGGAAGCTTTCTCCTCCTTTTTCTTCCACCCCCTCTTTTGAGAAAACAAAGTCATTGAGAGGATTTTTTTCCTTCTCCCAAGGTCTCTGTTTCATTGGGTTGAAAAGCACCTGTCTGTTTACAGCAGCATTACACAACTCTTCACCAGGTCACATCTGAGCGGTTCCTTTTAAAGCCATAAACACAACTCGCTTTTTTTTTTTGCCTTTCTTTTGTATAAGGCTGCACTTTTTGACTACACACTAGAATTTTTGGTCATGATTTTGACTGAGACAGAAACATTGTGTTACTTTCAGCTTTATTCTTTTGTTCAAATAAAATGTTTCTCTTATTATGAGGCAGGCTGATTATCTGGGGGAAAAAAAAAAAATCCTGCCTGCCCAAGCCACAACTTCACCTGGAGGAACTGATTCAAAGTAAAAACTGATTCATTTTCCTTGCCCCAATACAGCATCTTCATGTTGAGAGAAGTTAAGTATGAATTTTGTTCCATCTCTGTATAACAATAGGGGTTGTTTCAGTCTCAGCCTTTTCTCTCTCTGTGCTTGATCATCTACAACTTATAACATGGCCTTTCTGTGTTTGTCCCTGACTCTACTGCCTGGTTACATGTGTTGGCCTCTTGTCCTCTCTGATGCCTTGCATGGTGGGATGGATTGAGTGACACCAACTTGGAGGGCATGGTCAGTGTGCTGGACAGCTGGGCTACCATTCCAAGGAGTTCCAGTAGATGAGGATTGCATTGACAGGAACTACCTGAAGGTTCAGAGAGAAGAGTCCTGTACCTGGGGCAGAATGATCCCTGTCCAGCCAAACTGATGGGGCAGCAGCTCTGCCAGGAAAGGTTTGGAGCCCTGGGCAAGAGGTTGAACACAGGTCAGCAGTGTGTCCTTACAGCAGCGAAGTCAGAGAGAGCTGGGGTGCTTCATCCTGGTGAGGAGGAGAGTGGAGGAGGATGGGGTTATGGAATTGTGGTCTGCAGCAGAAAGGAACCAGACAAGAGGCACCACTTCAAGTTGCAGCAAAAGAAATTTGGATGAAGCGTTTGGAAAAAAGTGTTCACTGTGAAGGTGGTGAAACACCAGAAGAGAGGCCTGGAGAGGCTGTGGAATCTCTGGCCTTGGCAGAGCTGGGACCTGGGCTGGCCGTGGGCCCTCAGTGAGCTGATTGAACGGTGCAGTCAGCTCTGCTTTGAGCACAGGGTTGGACTGGAGACCTCCAGAGGGCCCTTCCAGCAAGAATTCGTCCACAATGTTGCGCTCTTTCTCTCCCCGATCATTTTTCTTCTGAGTACCATCCAAATACTGCTGACTTACTTTCCAGGTGTCCTCTTTCTGTCTGGAAATAGCTGTGTGTTTTTATAGAAATACAGTTTGAGATGCAGGTATATTTTTAACATCTGTGTACCTCAGTAGTAGTACCTTGGTGTGTTTCTCCTGAAGAAATTCAGGATACAAGACAAGCACAGAAATGTCAGGTTGTACATCGTGTATTGTGCAAGTTAATGAAGTGCATGGGTGTGAAGGGTTTTCCCTTTAAATCACAGCTGAAAACATTTCCTCTTAGTGATCTCACTTCTGGCTTAAGGCTCTGCAGTTTAATTTCCATCCGGTTTGTGTGATCCCATTTGTATGTGGAGACCTTTAGTTTGGGAACTGATGCTTTAAGTATCAGAAACTTCCAGTTTTCAGAGGCAGAATAGACCTTTTTCTGATCCAGTGTGGTAATTGTTGTGAATATAGCTGCTGTCTTTTATTTTTTTTCTGTATGCATAGAATCTGGCAGGTTTTAATTGTATGCTTTTTAGAGATGGATTAATCAAGTTCAGGAACTTCAAAAATACATTCCACCAATTATTAAAAAAAAAAAATACTTGTTTGCTTTCCACCTTTGAATTTTAAATATGCATTTTCTGCAGATGAAAGTTGCTCTGTTCTCTCAGTGAAATTCTACTGACTCCTCTGGCATTGTAATAAATCTTTGGTCATCTGGGACATTAGGGCCCAATTTGAATTTACATTTGCCAGCAGAATTCTGTTTCTATTTCAAACATTCATACTCTATCACCATGGTTGAAATGAGGGGGTTTTTTTCATGGTAGAGGTATGAGACGGACAATTAAACATCTGAGAATTCCATTCAATCGAATCTTTTACAGTCCAATAAGTTTCCATTAAATGAAGACTCTAAAGAGTGAGAAATAAATGCTTTCTGTGGCCTCACAGGCAAGAAGACTTTATTTGATTACTGATGAAAATTATAGAGAAAATACTCATTTTATGGATACTTTTGTTCCCTTCTGTGGTGAATTGATGTCCCCCTTCTGCCTTCTGTCTGTGTAATAAATGACCCTGTATTAAATTTTTAGCACTGGCTTTGGAGAAGAGTGTTGCTCTTGGTGCAGCTCTTACTGCTGCACAGGCAGATCTGCCTGAGCCTCTTCCAGCTGGACACCAGTTACTCACTTCTGCAGTTACCAGGAATTTATGATTTGGGGTTAGGCTAGTTGCTTATTTTGCAAGCAAATACGTCGTTCTGCTTTCTCCATTTCTTCTCACATCATTCACTCAGAATTATTTCTTGTCATAATTTGCAAAGTCTCCTAAAGCACTGCAGATCTGTTTGCTCTGGTCAAGCGTTTATCACCTTAGTTTTAAATGAAATAGATGTGTTTCTGTTTAAGCATGAGTTACAATCTCCTGTAATTACAGAGTTCAGAAAAGCACGTTTTGTTGTGAGGGATGTGTTAAAAAGAACTTTGTAAATGTGAATGTTGCATAAGTGTTAAAGTGCTAGTTTGATAAACAGACCATAAACAACAGAAAAATAATCCATAAAGGAGAAAAGATTTCTTTATAATAGTGATTGAGTCACTATTAAGTTATTTTCTCTTTGAAGAGAGTGTTTTCTGTCTGTAAAACGTGCTGCTTGCAGCAGTCCCTGAAGCAGGTAGAACATACACAGTTAGTGACATGTTTCCTCACTGTCTCTGCCTTAGTCCACAGGAGAAGCCCCCACAACCCCAAAGCACACAAAGGACAACAGGGAGAGCTTCTTCCCAGTGGCACCGGCCACGCTGCACCCTGCCCCGGTGACTCCAGACACTGTGACTCCTGAAAATCTCCTGAGACTGAACGATCTGCATTCCAAAGCCAAGCCAGCCTCCTCTTCTTCATCCTCCTCCTCCTCAGCATCCTCGGTCCCTACATCCCAGGAGTCCCACAGGGACACTGAGCACCCCAGAAGTCAAACTGCAGAGGCTGCCCCTGGCATGAGTGACATTGTCCGTGGTAAGTCTCAGGGGCACATAACATTTTGTTCCCCTCTAATCAGTTTCCCAAGGCCACAGGGTGAGTTAGTGCCTGAGTTCTGATTCTCCCCCATTTTCTGATCACTAGACCACAGAGATTTTTGTCTTGGACCTGAAATGGGTGCATCTACATAATTAATACATATGTTAATCTGTAGGATAGATTAAGAGAGGTTACTGGCTATGTAACTTGTATGTGAAATCATGGAATAGCAGCCCAGAAATACTCATCTGTTTTAGAGAATCTAAGAGTCTAGCAGCATTAAAATTGAAATTGTTTTGCTTTCTTCAAAGAGGTGAGGATCTAGTTCTTTTAACTTCTTAAAAGATTTAAGGTATTTTAAAGTGATTACAATTGAAATGAACTGGTGGGCAGCCTAAATCTCTCTTAGAAGTGCCTCATTAACATAATTAGCTGCACAGTTCTCACTGCTCTGCATACATGAACAAGATTCTGCATGGTTCATAAAGTTAGTGTATCATCACTATTGCTTTTCTCATTTGAGAAAAGAAGCATCTGACAGGACCAGAATGTTTGGAATATATTATTTATAGCCCTGGTGTGGTTATGTGCCAGGTTAGAGCACAGAAAAGGATTGAAGAAACTGAACAAATGTTATTTATTCTATAGCATGATTGTGTGATTTGTTTATGACTGTGTTATGTAATTGGTCCTATACAGTTTTCTAGACGAACAAAGAATCAAATTAGAATGCTGTAATTTGCTTTACTGCTGTCATGGCAGACTGGCTTGTTAGCAGCCAAAAAGTCTCTGTGCAGGGCAGTACTGCTCCACTCTGGGGAATGAAGTAGGATTAGACCCAATTTCAGACCTGCCTTGGGTGCCCAAAAGAGGTGGTTGTGCACATTTGTGGGGACACTGTGCACATGAAGGTGGCAGAGCACCTGCCATAGCCTGTGCTTCTTGCAACCTTTGCAGAAACACTGTCTAAAAAAGCATCTGCTGCTGGTTGTGCTCACTCCATCTGTTCACAAGCCTGGGCCCTAGCACTACTCACAAAATGCCACAGGCAGAGTCACAGGAGCCCAGATAAAGTTATGAGTGAGCCATATACAGGACAGGTATTTTGCAAAGTGATGGATGAAGATACAGTGAAAATAGTGTCCAGATTTGTGAGATGGGATGTTTTGTTAGGCTGGAATTGTGGCTTTCAAAAGTTTTTGTCAGTATACTTCTGGTATTTCATTTCTTTCCATATGTGATCAGCCCTGGCATCTGAATGCACACAGTCTGAATTCATCAGCAAGGAAGAGCAAATTAGGGAGAAAGAGGTTTTCCCAATTTGCTAATCTCTGAGTACAGGACAAAATTGAAATTTAACATCCGGCATTAGCAGTGGTGTTTTAATAGTCTAATTTTCCTTTTTCACAATTCCTGGGAGAGATTGTCTTGGGAGGGGAAAAAAGAAAAGGGGAGTGATAAGGAAGGAACGGCTTAGTCGATGTGTAAACCACGTTTGTTATTGTCCTTGTGAAGCTAAAGGATGGAGTTTCATGGTGGCATAAGGTATCTTGGCAGGCTTGTTCAACAGGGAGTAATTCAGGTTTGTGCCTAGACAACAGGGGAGGAAAAAATGAATCCTCTGTGAAGTTTTTATATGCTTACTAAGGAGAGTGGTGTAGGAATGACAATGCAGATAAGAATTCAGGCATTCTTTTGGCTTTCAGACAAAACTCACAAGCATTTCTGACGTGCAGTTCCCCAGGCCACGCAGGGATTGGAACGTTTATTTTAATCTTTTGACTTCCTAGGCTTTGTTAGGGCTGTAGAGTTTCATATTGTGCTTTCTTCTTTCATGCTTTCTATACATCATCTTGGTTGAGGGAGATGGAAGGGTTAGCTGCTAGAATTACACCCCTGAAACTGGCTGAAGATCAAGAGAGTCCCTCTGCAAAGCTGAATGCATGCGTTGTATCTGGCTTTCTGGCTCTCAGACCTACCTGACGGGTCATTTCTCTTCTTGAGAGAGACACCAATTACTGCTGTGTCCTTTTGTCTTCTTTTTAGTTCTCCTACCTTTGCATCCACGTCCTCTAAAAAGAATTATTTGTAGTTCTGTTACAACCCTTTTTTATTTGGCTTCCATTAGCTCTGTTTGTGTAAAAGCTCCTCCTGTTTTTAGAATAAACTGTTTTCATCCTTTTTGTCTTACCACCTCCTCCTGTATCTCTTGGTTCAAGTGAAAGTGTTCCACATCAGAGAGTATTGGCTGCTCTCATTTTCTGTGATTTCACCCAGAAAAAGGAACAGTTTTCCAAGCAATGTTGATGCTCTGCCACTCATTTCTTATGTAAATGTTTTACTGAGATTTTGTCTAGTCCATGACTACAAAACACAGCGTGATGGAGTCCAGCAGCAGAGTGGTGATAGTGGTGGTTTCAGCATGACAGCTCCCTTCATTTAGGCATAAATGTACTTAGGACTATTTGCCTAAAATTTTCTCTGGGGAAACTAAAATAGGACAGTGAAGGTAAACTCCCTCCAGCCTGTCACACTGTTCCAGTATTATACTGTTCTAAATTGCTGAAAAATCTTGACATTTTCTTCTTTGCTGTCCTTATTCTGATAACGATTCTTAAAAGGAATGAGCAGTAAAACATTCACATTTGAGTTCTGATACCAAGAGAAGGCTTTTGTACTTGGAATTGTTTAAAGTTCTGTATTTTGCTGTCTATGAAGTTGGAATATAAAATCAGAGTAGAAGAGTTACACTCCCCCACTATTAAATTTTTGTCCATTTAAGGTCTAAGCATTTCAATATAAAAGCAAGGTCATGATATAGCTGTCCAAACTAAGACATTCAGAGCTAGGGAAGACAAATCTTTGTGCTGTGCGGGGAAGTTGCACCCCTTAAGCCACGTGAATATCCTGCTATACTTTCAGATGTTTGTTATCTAGGCACAGTAGGGCAAGTAGAGGTGTAAATATAGTTCAACTTGTAGAACTCTCAGAGTTTCAGAAGCACAAGATGACTCAAAAAAAGCTGAAACAGAAAAAGTTAGGCTGGCCAAGGACCTGTGGATTTATATTGCAGGTTCTGGGCATGAAGGTTCTTTCATAAATGCACATCTTCTGCTTTGTTTTCTTGTATCACTTGCATGCACCTTACTTTCACTGTTTTCTCCTTCATTTCCAGTGTTACCTTGCTTTTGGTAGCTGTCTTCCTCACTGTCCAAGGCTTTAAAAGCTCTTCTTTAAATACTTGTAGTCCCACACCGTTGGTGCCATCCTAGTGCAGCAGCTCCTGCCCACCTGTCAGACTGCAGTCATTGATGGAATCACCCAGGCTGCCTCCAGACAGCTCTCTATTTGCTCTCTGTTATCTCTGGCTGCTTCAGGCTCCTTGGCATTGCTATTCTCACTTCCCTTGTCTGATCCATGCTTTTCTTGAAGCTTTTTATTCTTCACAATGGGTGCACTCTGAAAGCAGCTTCAACTGCTCGATGTCAGCAGGGGTTTCCTGTTTGTGAGTGACTTCTTAATTCCTTTCTGCCGAGTGCTCAGGCAGTAGCAGTCAGTCATGTCTCTTTCTCTTCCCTTTGTAAGGATGCTGATTTGCCTTCTGTCGAAACAAACTCATTCCAGAAGAGTTTTTCAGTACACTAAAGGTCTATTTCTGATCTCTACACTTCAGATTTCTGAAGTTTTCTTTATTCAGTCCAACGCTGTGCAGAAAATCCTTCCACATTAGAACTGTTGTCATTTTTATGCACCTGTGTTGGGTCAGTAGGAACAAATAGGATGGGGGTGGCAGCTGGCCAGATGTGACCTGTGATGGTGTGAAGCCAGGGGTTTAGTGCAGTCAGGGCAGGTTTGCCATGCAAGGAGCTCTCTAGCCATGTGCCCCCTTGGACTCCCCTGAAAATCCTGGGGAGTCACCGGCTTGTGGATGTCTTGCTATAATGAAACACGTTTTTTGGAGACCTTTATAAAAGAACAGAGTAACAGTACTGTGTGGTTACAATATGTTTCAGTTTCACTAGTTTTAGATTGCTGTCAGCAGCATAAAATTTGCATATGTTCCTGCACAAAGGAAGTCTGAGGAGAGCTGTGGTTGTAAGCCTTCTGCACAGGTATTGCATTGCTTACAAAGTTCTTAGAAAATTGTGGGGTGTCATTATATTAATTTAAGAGATTTTTCTACCAGCTGCTTTTGCTAATTTCATTGTGCTTAGCTGGCTGTCAGGGCAGAGGAGGGGGGAATATTGAGGGCAAAGGAAAGGCCTTGTGGCTTTCCTGATAACTGGTACAGAAAATTCAGAAGCAGTAGACTGCAAATGAGTGACAGTTCCTATCCACAGGTGCTACTGTGTGAAGCTCTCTAATGTTGTGTGCTTGCTGAGTCAGACATTAAACACAAATATCAATTAGCTGTGTTTTTATAATGCCATTTGAAAGTTTATGTAGTTGACTATCAAAGTGTTGCCTTTTGGATCTAGGCCAGTTGTTTGCTCTTTTAAATTGAAGTTTTGTTTAAAAAAGCAAGAGGGAGAGCTATGATTGAACTTCAGGGCCTTTTTTTACCAGCATGCATGCCAGTTTGCTGCACCTCTAGGACACTTGGTGGGGGCAGGGAATGCTTTTGGACACAGGAATTCCACTCTCTGTGCTCTTGGAGGGAGCTGGTAGCTTGGGAGTTAGTAGGGGCCAGGGACTATTTCCAGAGGCACTTTCAGAGCAGCCACCTGTTTTAAGTTTTACTGTCGTTCATGTTGTTCTGTGACAGCTGATCTCAGCATTAGGAGGCATTTTGGGGTACGTCTCATTTCATTGTACAGTACCCTCTCCCTGCTCAGGACCCTAGTGATAAATATAGCAGTGTGCCATGCTATTGCAGTGAGAACTTCTGTTCACCAGACTGCTTGAATTTCTCTCTTTTCAGAGGGCAATAGAACTTGTGTTCTGCAGCTTTTCACTGCCAAAATTACTCTGATGCTTAATTTTTAACATACGACTTTGTGTCAGCGTTGAATGTAATTTCCTGAATTTGGCATTTCAAGTCAAATACTTATTTCTACAGCTATAACTTGGTGGTTTTTTAGAAATAAATTTCATGGCAGGATATTTGGAATGAATTTGAAGAAAGAAAATGTGTAAGGAAAGGCTATCAAGTATACCTGCCACATAGTCCCACTGCCTGCTGTGGTGTGGTAGCTCGTGGCTGATATTCCCATTGTTTCTGTTGGTCAGCATCCTTCCCTGCTGCAGCTGAACTAACCTGTGTTCCAGTGCAGTCTTTCCATTGACTTAGTAGCACAGTTTATGAGGAAACTCTGAGCTCTTTCAAATTCAAGCTTTCCATGGCCTTTGCAACTGCTGTGTGGGGAAAAACACTGTATTAATTCCCAGCACACTGGAGGGCAAGGCAGATGGAATACAGAAAAGGAATTGTTTTCACATCAGTGCTAGGCTTTGGAAATGTGGTAAGGTACTTACTCCAATATGTCAGGGAGCAAAGGATCAGACACATTTCCATCACCATGAAAAAAATAGTCTCCACATTGTATGGTAGATGAGTTCTGTGAGCAATTGTGTGTGCTGTGGGAAAACACAGAGTAAACCAGTTGTAACTGGGGCTGGGAAGATAAGCGTTTCCTGAAGTCTGTAGGCACACAGAATTCAAGCCCTACTCTTAGGAAGGCAAGGTAGTACTAATCAGGTAAATCATACTGATGTGTTTTGAGGCTTTTTGTCTTGACACACAGAAGTGCTGGGGAAAGTGTTTTGCAGAGGGATGAAGGCAAGTAGTGCGAGTGCTTTACTTAAGCACTTCAAACTGTATGCTCATTTCTCCTTGTATATTCTTTTGAAACCACGTTAATAGTCTGTCCTGGAACTCAAAGCTCAGTTCCTTCCTCTTTCCTATAATGAAATGGGGCTTTGTGCATGCACTATATTGCTTATATTCTTTAACATATCTGTGCTGTAATGCTTCAAACTGCTTCTGTCAGAAACTGGAAAACATTGTTTTTCCAGGTGCTAGTCACATTTTCTGGGCTTGTCTTTCAGTTGTCATGTACGAGGTTTAGTGCATGACTAAAGGATTTTTTGAAATTCCACATAAAATGTTTTATAACACTAATGTTAATGTCTCTCATACCTGACAGCATGATGAAATCAAATGATTAAGTGTTCAATGCAGAGGGACCAGAGCAGCTGTTTGCTGGTTACAGCACTACTGCTTTTAAACTTTCTCCACATCTGCAAATTTCCAAGTGATTACTTTTGCCAGTGCTATTTTTCATTTGAGATACATCAGAATAGCCAAGTGAACGGTGTCAGCATAGAAACGGTTGCAGGATTGTATAATCTGTGTGTTTCTAGTGTGTGGCTGTATGGATGGAGTACATTCCCAGTATAAAGAGAGCCGGGGAGAGGATATTAACTGTGATGAAGTCATGAACCCCGGCGCCCGCTATAGGCATCTGCAAACACTGGTTACCCTGGCAACAAGTGGGAAGAGGTTGGAGAGGAAAGCTGGAGTAGGTTGTTGCACTGAATTGTTGTCAGCTTGTTTCTTCCTCAGTAAAGCAGGGAGATGTTGAAAGGTATGATGTCCCTCTTTCTATGCGGGTGCTATTTTATATGTATTTAGGCAGCTGTTGGGAAAGGGAAGGCTAAAAAAAATCCTTGTAATTCAGCTCGATTGGAGACGAACTTTTCAGTATCAGTAGTAATGTGCATTGCAAATCCGTGCTTTTCTCTGTGTGCTTTATTCTTGTGTGTTGTGCTGTGGGAGTGCTGGATGGGTCTCCAGAGTGCAGCACCTGTCCCATCCTCGGCCTGGGGACAAGTGTCTGTTGCATATTATGTCTTCAGAAACTGGTTTTATTTTAAACTGGGTTTGTAGAGCTAGTGCTTGAAAACTGGCCAGGACAGTGCAAGTACTGGGTAATACCAGAAGGTTTATTAACTGATATTAAATCTGAGCTTCTGAACACCTTCAGAATGTGCTGCACATACATTCCTGTGTTCCTGTACTTGTGCAGAATATTGTGGCTCATGAGTTAGTGGAGTCTTTAGCTCCCTGGGGAAAGTTTTTATTAGAAGAACAAGGACATTATGTTCGGGGCTATAGCAGCGTCTTCCTCAAGACAAATATCAAGTTATTCTCTTCAGAAATCTGTTTTAGACAAATAATAAAGAGATCCAACTGTATATGTCTTCTTAATTGTCCTTTTTGTCTGTAATGAAAAAAGATAGAACAAATATCTATGCACTATATAAGTAGAAATACTATAAATTATGATATATACTTCTGAAACAACCAATTCTTGCTGTTTTCAAGATTTCTAAAAAATATTTTGTTCATTAACTTTATTTTTAACTTAGAAATAATGCCACTCAAGTGACTATTTTAAAAAAATTAAAATTGCACAGTCTTGAAAGAATAAAGTGTATGACCCAGTGAGGTGATAGAATTCTGTGACTGTATTTAACATCTCTGACAGCAAGGGATTGATTAACAGTGGTTCTTGATTTCTCATGTACTGACAGGCACAGCCTAATAGAATATTAACAAGTGTTGTTTCCAGAAGTGCAGTGATAGAAATACACATTTAGTGTGCCAGACTCCTGCCTTTTCATTTCCATTTATTTCTACATTAAAAATGGCTGACAGATAATTTTATTCAGATTTAAGTCTAATTTTACTGCACTATAAAACTGCATCTTCAAAACTTAACAAAAATGTGATCTGGAAGATGGAGATGAAAGAACATAGACTGATACCAGTCTTGTGGCATCTTCCTAGAAATAGACTGCTGAAAAGAGCTTTTGTCAGTGGGGCATAATTTAGTTAAAATAAAGTACAGCAAATCAGTTTAAGCAATGATATATCTTACAATTAAACAAATGTTGTAATCAGCATAAGAGGTAGAATTTTGTCATTAAGCAATAATGTAAATCAGAGCTCTTATTCTGAATTGTGAACTAATAAGCCCCTAATATAGTTTAGTAGCTGAGTACCTATCAAACTGCTCTCAGTTAGCAGTACAGTTGAGGCTGTAGGCTTTGCAGTTCATTTGTATATAGTTTTGAACCTGCTAGGTTAATTGCTGGTTTGTATTCTTGGTTAATAAGTGGATAAGAAAGATTCTATTAGTACTTACCCCAGATACTTAAGACTGTAATTCTGGAGTGTTGGAGGAAGTTAAAAAGCGGTTGACTTCTTAGCTGTCTTGTAGAGTAATCACCTGAAATGATCATTTTCACCTTGCTTTTCTTCAGCTGTTGGTGCAGGGTTTGTTCCTCAATTTTGCTCAAGTGCCTCGTAGCCATTGTGCGGGGAGTCTCCTGGTGCAGAGCCCAGCCTGGCGTCAGGGTGATGGAGATGGGGGTGTTGGCTCCGGGCCACGCTGGGGCTGAGCCTCCTCCCTGCAGGCTCTGCTGCTCTGCCAGCCTGGGGTGAAATGGTGCCTGTGCCCAGTGGAAAGGGCAGGCAACACCCAGGGTGATCCTTCACTGTCCTCTGCTTCTGCAGCAGGGAGACAGCGAATTAGGATTTTCCTAGTTGAGGTTTCTGTAGTTAAGCACTTCCTTCTGTCCTGTGTTGAAACTGATCTGGTCTATTAATATGTGTATAGATGCAACTGTTATTTTCCTACTCCCAAAGCTGTATTTTGAAGTATCCAGAGAGAAATGTGCAAGAGAGTGCTGAGGATGACAACTGCATTCTTCTGCATTAGACCTTCCCATTTTGTGCTTGATAGTGAGTGGAACATCACAGAACAGAAGCTGCCTGTGATTTGTGCTGTAGTGGGTGACCTTTCCTTTTCGGGAACTATTGGAGAATTTTCTACAAGCAATCTCATTTATCCTAAAGCTTATATGGGCTTTCAGCTACAAGTTTAGATGATGGGTTCTTTTCTTTACCAATGAAAATCAGTGGATGACAAAACTTACAGCCTGCTTTGGTAAGCTTTTGTTTCATACAAGTTATTCAAGAACCACAGAAAGTCTAATTCTTTTTAAAAGTTGCATCTTTCAAACTGCATTGATCTGATGTTAAGCTGTTATATTGTCTTAAGCAGTTTCTGCAAGGGAAACTCTCGTACAGGAGAATATTACCATGGTAAATTCCAAGTTCTTATCTATATTGGCGAAGATGGAGAAGTGTTTTCAACACTTGAGTGGGTGGGAGCATTTTTCCAATGAGGAAAAGTTAAAATATGTATTCCTTTTTAAGGCACTGCACTGTCAAAATCCTAAATTACTTCGGAGCGTGGACATACAAAGAATTTTAGAGCAAGTGAGACTGTGCAAATCCATTGCATCTGCTGGTCCTTGAGAGCTGCCTGTGCACACCTTAGCCTGTGTAAATACAAGGTGACTCAAATTAGAGTAGACAGCCCTTTGTTTTTGAAGGATGTCTTCGGTTTTTAGAGAGAATAAAAGGTTGTTTGTGTGTCCACAGCCTTGAAAGGCTTGCTGCTGTTTGTCTGCCCTTTCCGGAAAGGGCACCAGTAGCTCAGTGAAAATTGCTCCTGTTATGTACAATATGCAGCTCAGTGTGTAAGAAAGGTGGTTTAACACTGCATTTGTTTAAAAGCAGATACAGCTGGTGTGTAATAATGAGATTGTACACACACATACATGGCTTCAGAGTTACAAACATCCCAAGTTCTAGAACAGCAGGCGGTGGGAATTTTGGGATAATGCATTTATAGAGGTACAGCGGGCATATGAGTGAAAGGTGAGCATTCAGTGTAACTTGATAGTGGTTTCATGAAAAAAGGCTTTGGCCCTGTTATTCAATGTTCACAGTGATTAATCTTTCTTAGCAGTGAGCTGTGGTTATAGATCAGAGGGGGACCCACTGATCACAGCTGGCTCATGGTTAAGGTGATGGGTTTGCTCTGCACGTGTGGCAGGTGTTCCAACCCTCACATCTCCAAAGGAAATGCTCAGCTGCACGTGTTTGTGCAGGTGTGCAGAGATACCAAAATGTTACACACAGACTTCTTTTCTTTTGCTTTTTAAGTGACATTTCCTTTTTTCCAAGAGTTTGAATTGACAGCACCAACTATGAAAAAGTTGGTGTTGCTATCTCAGCTTGCCAATATTAAATTTCATTGGGTCATGTTGTGGTTTAGAAATAGAGCAAGGGTTAAAAAAGATTTTCTACCAGTTGGTTAGACAGCAAAAGGATTGAGGCTTAGCAGAGAGATCAGGATGTCTCTTTATCTGTGAATTATATTTCATTCCTAAAGAGGAAGAAGAGCTTGAAGTGCCTTTGGAGGGGCTTGGATTTCAGCAGCAGGAGTCACGGCTTTGTCAGCAGATGAAAATGGCTACTGTGGCACCATCGCCAGAGCCTGTTTGCTGGCAAGTGGAATCTGTGAGCAGCACAAATTCAGGACATGTTTGTGCCCCAGGTAGGAGCTTCTTGTGCTTCAGAGAATTCTGAAACGGGGTGGGGAGCTGTGCATCAGCCTGTAGGCATTGATTCATTGGATAGTTGGGATTGATACTCCTCAGTTTCTCTGCTTGCCTGCCAGAGTTGAGAGGCTTTCCTGGCCATGTCCCAGCTTCCTGGGCAAGTGCCTTGTCACCCCTTACTGGTAATTCTCTTTGGTCTTGCATGCTAAATATTACCATGGCAGCAAAGCCAACTAAAAGACCTCCCAGTACCAGGCTGTCAAGCAGTGTGCTTTGTGCATCATTTAAAGTAGAATTTTTCTTTTAATTGAAATCTTTTATGGGGCAGTATGACAACACTTTGGATTACGCCACTGGAATATTTAGCAGAAGGAAACGATTTATCACAAAACCTGACTCAATCTGAGTAAACATAAAACCCAGTATTATAGCAGTTAATGTGTTCTAGCCCTCCTCTGCCCTCTCCCAGGAGAAGTTGATGTTTCAGTTGAAAAAAAAAGTAAACCCTGGTATTTCAGGCAAGCACACCCCAAACATGAATATCCAGGTTATCTTGTTTTTCCTTATTTGTGAGAGGCAGATTATCCTTCGTGTGATTACTGTCTGAAAGGACTGGCTGCCCATGGGGATGGGTCACTGACCTTGATGGAAAGCTGTGCCTCATCTGTTGTGGCAGCTCTTGCATTCCTGGGCACAGTTGAGAACACACAATTCAATTTTACATCCCTTAGTACGTTGTTGTACTGCTGCTTTCTCAGGGGATAGCACTGGGAAACTGGCATTTTGTTTTGCTGAGTGTAAGTGGTTGTGTCCTTTCCAAAAATCTGCTAGAGATAGATTTGACAATACTGACATTATCAGATTGAGAAAGGCTCTGGAGTTTTCATTTATATGGCTTCTTTAAAAAAAAATTGACTCCATATGAAGTAGCATTATTAGTAAGAAATATCTTTTAACAAATTTTCAATTTTTAATGAAAAAGTGTTGTCCTCTACTGGTTATTGTGGTGTATATATTACTTTGTAATGTGATAGTGCCTGGAAAGGAGCTGGATTCCTCTTATGAGATGTACTTAACTAACTCTGAGCAAGTTTGGATTGTAAAGACCACAAGCTGAGACATTCAGAATAATGTGGAACTGATGCTAACTGGTGTGGGAGACAGCAGCATGAGCACACCAACAAAACAAGGGGTTTATGGCAGGATCTGAAGAGAGTAAGGAGGAAATTTTGGCAAGTGTTGCCATTTATTTTTCTGAAATCGTTGAGGAGTTCCTCTCTCAAGATGCAGAGCTGTGGTGGAGGAAATCAAGACTCAAAACTAAAGCTAAAGAACTTTATTTGTTGCATTACAGAATGGAGAGAGAGAGAGAATGCAGAGATGAGAGGGTTGTGTCTGAAACAAGGGGGAAGGTGGTGTTCGTAGTGGCCTTCTAACTAGGGATAGATGGGTCAGTGCTACACTGCTCCTTGTCATGCTCACTCAGATTGAGTTTCTGCTGTCCAGTAAGATAGTTTTTAATTATTACTGGTTTCCAGTTGTCATTATACAATCTTGAGACACTTTCTTCTGGTTCTAAGCTTTGATTTATGCAAGGCTTGAAAAAAGACCTTTTGAGCCAGCCATATGACTAATGATAAACTCTTCCCCCTTTGACACCTGACATCCTAGATAACTTTTTAACATGTTTTTTCTTACTGTTTTCTGTTTAGCCTCCAGTTCCAAGCCTGAACTCAGCTCCAGTTCACAGACTTTGGGAAGTCAGCAGAACAAGACAGATGGCACCCGAGTAAAAACTCGCGTTCTGCCCAACATGCCAAAGCTTTTCATACCTTCATCTGTCACCAAATTTCCACCTGAGATCACTGTCACTCCACCCACTCCCACCCTCCTTTCTCCAAAGGGCAGCATTTCAGAAGAGACCAAGCAAAAATTAAAGGTAATAAAAGGGAAACAGTAATTTTTTAGATTATTGTTTTTATCTTAATTCTCCCCTCTATAAATTACTTGTATGAAGGAAGCAACAGTTCATAACCAGAGGCAGTGTAAGCAGTGAAAGAAGAAAGTGGTACCTGTTACCAGAACGAGCCATTTTTTTAAGGATTGGTGAAATACTGGCCATGGGTGAAATCAGAGCTATTCTAGCCCTTATCACTTTTCTGAGGGAATTGGAAAGAATCAAAGAAATGGCTGAGTGAGCCAGTGCAGCCTTTGCAATTCTTAGGTTAGTGGAAGCTACCAGAACAGTAACTGTGGGGAAGCCCTCTGGTAAATGTATATTGTTTCACATTGGGATACCATATCTTTTACTGAAGTAAGAGAGCTATTGAATGTGAAGGAATAGCAACCAGTGGGCTTTTATCCCTGTAATCATGGGTTTATCCTGACTATTTAGCAATATATTCTCTCTCTCTCTTTTTGGGATCAGTCTGCTATTTTGTCTGCTCAGTCTGCAGCGAATGTAAAGAAGGAGAGCCTTTGTCAGCCAGCTTTGGAAATCTTAGAGACCTCAAGCCAGGAATCCTCACTGGAAAGTGATACTGATGAAGATGATGACTACATGGACATATGAATGAATTCTGGCCATCATCAACACCAACCATATAACCATTCTTCTTGTTGCCAGCCTCTCTGGGAGTTGAAACATCTTCATTGGCATTACTCTCCATTTAATTGGCATCATTGTGTTCTTCACTTTCATTACCTTTGTTATCACCACAGCCACTTGTATTGCCTTCAAAATCTTCTCCCCATCGCGGTGCTTGACGGAAAGAATGATGGTTTACCAAGAAGTTAATTAATTTGGATCACGCTGTCACCGTTAACTTCAGTACGCACAAGGATGTTTTGTGCTGCAATTCATATCTCTCTACTGTTCCTCCTTCTTCAAACCAGAGCCTTGGGAGTCACTCAGTAGCTCTTTTCTATAGCATTTTCTTCCTTTTTGTTGTCTTGCATTTTTCCCTCTAGCTAAGTTTTTCTCCCAATAATTCAGCAACCCACTGTCTGTCTAACCATGCCATGATTAGTCCAAGAGCTCCTTTTAAGGTGAATGGAGGAGGAAAAATCTGCTGAGCTGGTCGAGGTTTTAATTGCATCAAGAAAGTCTGTGGTTTTGTTATAGGGCAAGGAGGGGGAGCTGAGAGTCTGTCAGCTCCTTCACGCTGCTGGCTGCTTTGTTGGAATTGGACTCAGTGACAACAGACAAAAGACCCAGCTTTTCCAGGCAGACAGAGCTTGGTCTCCTGTTTGTGCTCTTTTCACACCAATGGGTGAGGTCCAGCAAAAATCATCTACCTGAATGTTGGCTTAAAGAACTGATCTTTCCAGAATTGTCTTACAGTCCTTTCTCTTCTAATGCCTTGGACAAGCATTTTGAATTGGGGGCTAGATGATATTTTTATGGTGGTATTGAAAAAAACTTGCAAGATTTCAGTACCATTTCAGTAATGTCTGTTTTTTACAGAATGACACGAAAAGGTGTTTTTTATCTATCTGCAGAGGGACTGCTCACAGTTATTTATATGAGAAAATAATGGTAACAAAGATCCTTTTTTTTTCTACTGAATGTTAACTTTGTAAAATAATGAATGCAAACCTTGCAAAAAAATACGTCACACACTATATATACACACGCGTGCACCCACACACATATATATATGTGTATGTACATATATATATATGTATGTATAGGAAAACAGAAAATGCATACAGCTTGCAATGTCGGATTTCTTTGTGATTGGGGGGTTGGTTTTCTGTAAAATGCAGAGCTTTGTATAAACTTTTGGGGTTTTTTTCTAATAAAGTTGAAATGTACTGTCGTCTCTGTTTGTTTGAGAGGGCACAAGGTACCATGGTCCTGGAGAGAGTACTACTCCTCTTTCCTTTTATTTCCTGGATAAGAAAGAAGGACGGGATGGGAGCCTCTCTGTTTCCTGCAGACTGCCAGAGCTCTTGGGATGGGTTTGGTCTGCGTGACCCAGAACCCAGGTCAGCCAGTGTTGCCAAGATTGCCTGCAACGGGTTCACTTCCCCATCAAGATGTGATCTGAATTCTTTTTCACCCATCCTGGTATCTTTGAATGCTGATGAACAACTTAAGGGGGAAAACATCATATGGGAAACAGGATCACATAGAATATTTGGCTGTACAAACCAGCACTTAATCCACTGTTACAGTGATTGATCACATGGACTGTAAGAATGGCAAATGGACCGTGGATAAAAAGAAGCAGCATCAAACTTTGTGTTCCAAGTTTATCCTCATATTCTGGGGTTTTTGTTTTGAACAAAATGTAGTTTATAAGCAAGTGAGCATGTTAATTTTTGATGTATTAGCAACTGTTTGTGTAACTTATTCTCTTACTTCGAGTGATAGGGGGGTGAATGCAACTGATGTGGAAAAGATGATGTGGAAAAGATGAGGCAGCTCAATGGTGAAAGCAAACAGGTATTTTCAGTAGTAATATACTTTTAGTGTTTGCTCTTTAATTTGCTGTAGGTTATTATAAATTGAGTGTATAGAATACTGTGTAGTCACTGACTGGTCAGTGACTAGATAACCAAGCATGATCATTAGGTTTTTTAGAAGAAAGCACAGGAAAACATAGATCAGCTTCTTTTGAGATGGAAAATGACTGCAAGGATGTAGTTCTAAATAGGGGTTTTTCACTCACATGGAACAACTACACAGAATTCTTGGCTAATGTGTATTCTTAAATGTATTGCTGACTTGAGGATCACATTTAAATTCTTAGGTCCATGCTTTAGCATGTTTGATGTGTAAAGCATTTCATTTTCTTAATTGATCACTAGAAATGGTTCTTTTGTTATTCTTAAAGATTCCTTAGCATTTAGCTTTTTTCCCCTATCTCCAGAGCTTCCTAAAATGCCTGGTCTTGAGTTTTCTTTTGGCTTCTAGTTCTGCTTTTTGAGAAGGATTTAAATTTTTGCTGGTTAAGGAAAGCTAGAACAGTAAGTGTAACTGTTCCTGTCAGCAAAGAGAGCTGAATTTGCTGATCTGCTCTAAACTCATTTTAATGTTCAAACTACACAACTGTGCAACTTGTTTTATCCTATATTCAACTCTCTTATCTAGTTTCCTTTTTTCTTTTTAATCTATTATTTTTTTATGCCCATGATGCCCTTGAGCAGCTCAAGGACTTTTTCTCAAGCTCAAGAAGTTACTGAGACTGAACTGCACAGGCTACCTCCTTCCAATCCTGTCCTTCTGCCACTGACTAAAGAGTGTGTTGCTCAGCTGTGGGCCTTTTCACAAGGGGTGTAACTGCTGAGGTGCACTGAAGGAGCCCTTCTTCTGTATGTGTGAAATCTTCTCTCTGTAAGTACAGTTTGTGTAGTTCTTCAGCTCAAGGAGCTGTACTCTGGAATGAAGGTGCCAGGATCACTGGACAAATGGAGATACACCCTTTATCTGAAGCACCATCCCTAAAGGTACTTGTGGCAAGAACTTCAAACCCTTACAAACAGAAATACTCACTTAATGGGGTGACTTCTGAAGCTTGGCCATAGAATTTTGTGGCATTTTCAAGAAAAAAAGCATTATAGTAAAACTGCAGTTAGCCATGAGTTTACTTGAAGTAATCTCTTTTACTTCAGTTTAATCCTGGTCGTAATAGCTTGAAATCCAAGCCTAAGCAAGATCCAGCTTACCAAGTTGCATATCAAATGTAAACACTACATCTGTCTTCAGGATTTACTGGGTAACCATTGTTTCTAAATCAGTGTTCCCAGTGTCTTTCTGATGTGCCAGACAAATAAATGGCAGCTACTGAAGGACGTTGCTTTGGTATGTTTTTGGGTTGGTTTTTCCCGGTGAAGCCACAGGGACAGGAGTGTCTGGTGCCTAAAGTAAACTTCAAGGTGAGATCCGTGACGAAGTCGGGTGAGGCTGTTACTTCTTTCTTTTTTTTCCCTGAGAGTAATTGATTAAAAACCAAACCCTCTTTTGGCTCCTGAAAAACCACACTGTTGAGATTTTCAGGCAAATAACAAAACCATTTTTGTTCCAAAGCAAATGGAAAAAGCAATTATTTTGAATCACATGTTTTGAGTAATTTGTGGAGCGTTAATATACTTTATGTGCTGTGCCTGGGTACTGTTTTAGCACACAGTAAACTGTATTTCACTGTTAGGGTCCATAGTACTGGGGTTTGGCTGTTCAATGCAATTTCATATCCTGGCACAGGGATTATATAATCTATGTATAGTTAAGACCATTGAGAATTTATCTCTCTGAGGCAAGGACTAGTGTTTTACTAAGAATTAATTTTGTTGGGCACAGCTGTCATTAGTGGCTTCTGCCCACTGTCTGACAAATGCTGTAGCATTTTCTTCAAAAGCTAATAATGTTTCCTTCCACAACCAAAATAGCAGATCAAGGAAGATACTGAGTATCTCCTTAATTTTATCATGTACTAGGGTTTGTCAGTTGTGTCTTCGTTGTTGGGTTTTTTCCCCTTAATTAGAGTGAGAGTTCCTCATGTATAATGAAATTAATGTCTTTTACAGCCAAAATAAACACCATATGGTCAGGGAGAAAGGGACCAGGAAAAGAGGAAGGCACAGCAGCTGAAGCTGATAGGAGACAAAATGGACTGAATGAGAGGCCAGGTGAGAACAAAGTCTGACCATCCAGGGTGGGATCACACCACTGTAAATTCAATACTCTGCTTCTGCCAGTGCTGTTGATATTTCAGTGAAGGTGAAACATCTGTGATGTACCTACCCTTGTGTACAGTGTTTGACACCAGGCATAGTTTGTTTCTGCTCCTGCAGATGCTTGTCATATTTGTAAGGGACTGAGTGGCAGGGTAAGAGAAGTTGAAATGCAAACGAGAAACTGCAGCAAACAAATTTTGTGATCTCTGTTAGTTATGTAAAGCTGGGATGAAGAAGCTTTGCTTGAAGATGATGGTAAGGAATTCACTGTAAGTGCTGAATGTTAATTGCTGTCTTTTCCTTCTTGTTGATGCCTGGAGATCCATTCCATTTAAGTTACGATATTATTCAGGATTTGGGGAGGAACCTCAGGGTGCTGTTCCACAGGCTGTACCCCAGCCAAGTTATGCCTTTGTGGGACTCTGCTGTCCATGCAGGGCATGGTGGAACTGGTAGCACTGTAAACCAGTTTCTGGAGCATGACTTAATTTCACTCAAATAGCTTTCACATTAATACTTGGAGAACCCCAGGCAAATCTTACCAGAGAGTTAAAGACACATGTCCTTGGACAGACATTTTTGTTCCTGCAACTGTTTATTTAATGTATGTGTGAGGATGACACCCATCAGCAAGCACTTGTTAGCCAACTGCAGAGCCCATGGTCCAGTCTGCAGAGCTGTCCTTGAGCTCACCCAGCCGTGAGTGCCTCTCTGCAGCCGAGTGCCCGGAGTTCACCCCGTGTCATTTGGGAGCTACACTCGCTGCTCTGGTAGCACTAGAGGGGGCCCGAGGACAGAGGAGGGAAGGGAGGGGAAAAGGAAAGGGGAGACCAACCCCCACCCTAAAATGGATGGCCAAGAACTGTCTTGAAAGATCCCTGAAAGACTACATTGCATTGCTGGTTTTGACCTCACTCCATTCCAAGGGCTTTCTGCTACTGTACCATATGTTCTCTGCATAATGTATAGTCTGATTCAAAGCAGAGGGAGTGAGAATCCTCATAGGCTGTTTACAGCATTGTGTGTTCCTGGCCATGGCAACCAAAAACGAGAGCTCACTTTGTTACCATTAATATTGACACTTGGCAGGAAAACAGATCCACTCTATATTTGCTTTTCACACAAAATCTGTTTGCCCCATGATTCTGTTTTTCCTTCCCCCCCCTTAATTTCTCTGTAAGAAGCCCACCAGGTGTTTCCATTTTCTTAATGTGCAGCATATTATAATGGGGAGAGAGTATCCCTTGACAGTTAGTCTTATGTAAAAGGGCTCAGGTAATGTGTTCAGCTTCATCAGTTTAAATCCTGATTAATTCAATGCCAGTTCATTGCAGCTGTGGTGTAGCTGAGCCCAGCAGTCGGTGATGAACACACAACATGTGCATCTGTGAAGTGTTTGAGATACTTCTGAGGGGCGAAAATGTGGATGAGAATGATGGAAGAAGTGTGAAACTGAAGCTTGGATAAAATCTTGCAAGACAGGGTTGGTTCTGTGGAGCAGCCAGAGGTGAGATCAGGGCTGGAGCCATCTGGGATCACAGCTCGGGAAGGGGGACAGTGACACCGAGCTGAGGCCACGCACTGACTGCAGGGCCAGGAAAACCAAATCACCTCAGCCAAGGGAAAAGGCAAAATCACACTTCTGCCTGCATGTAAGATTTATCTGTGCAATTAAATGATTGTGTCTACAGCTGGTACAAAAACATTCCATTATATAATCCCAGTGGGAGGAAGAACACTTTGCAATGTCTCTCTAAGTACATTGTCCTGTTGAAGGAAACTGCATGTCTAAAGCCAAGTCAACATATATGGTAAAAAGTGTGTTTTGCTTTCATATTATGGATATCCCCTTCTCGGTTTTTATTTCTCAGCCTATATTTTTTCTCTCCCATCTCTTTTAGAGACCCTGCAAACAACTGTGAATTCCAGTATAAATGAAATATAAACAAAGTTCATATATGGTATAAGCATATGAGAACCACATTGGAATGGTATTCATTTAATTTTAGTTGAGTGATATTATTGTTGTAACTACAAGTGAAAGGCCATATAGCAGGACAAATTATTTTAGACATAGTGCTTCCTGTGTGAATTGTTACATGGATCTACAGTTGGGCAAAGGACCTGCCTACATATCCCATTCTTTTCCTTCTCTGAGGTGCTGGACAGATACAGAGGGCTGTTCACAAGCAATAATATGCAACTGAGTTTTACTTGCAAATATACATTACATGAACTATGATCTAATATAGCACTGAACACATACTGCTCAGTAATAATTAGTAAGGGGTGTTGTATGAGCAGAAAAGCTTCATACTTTAGAAGTGTTCTTTGATTCCTTGTAATTTAAGTCACATCAGAGATTTCATTTCCTTAAATTACACCCTAATGTGTGTGAAGAGTCACATTTGCTCTTCTAAATGCGTGTGTGTGTATCTATGTAAAATGTAACTCCTTCAGTGAGATTGCAGTGATAATTTTCTTCTCCCCTTAAAAGAAGGCACTAGATGTATTCTCAAAGAGCTGCTTAACTTGTTAATTGAGCCAACATACAAACTCCCCGTGCTGTATGGATGTCAGAGAGCAGTTTGAATATAGAAATGTGTCACTTAGGAACGTCTGGACTGTGTATCAGATTTCCATTACGTTAGAGTTAGGGGGCTAGGGGGAAAAAATCAGAAGTTTAGAAGTTAGAAATCCATAGTGGAAGTTCTGAGCTTACACCATTTGCAATGCTGTGCCCTCAAGTGAGCAAAGCAAGTTCAAGTAACTCCTGCCATGCCTCTCCCAGTAGACTCCCTGCTGGAAATGCTTCCTATGCTTAATAAGTGAATGGCCTTTCCTGGGAGCAAAACAAACAGCCTGACATGATGTCTCCTGGCAAGTAGCAGTGGTACAAGGGCATTTTTCAGTCTGGCTTTCTTGGAACATGGGAACAGTGTGGGATTGCACACCGGAAAGCATTTCTGCAAAGGGAAGTGCAGGGGTTGTGCTGATAGCCTGGGTCCACTGATCCCATTGCTTTGCTGCCTAAGGAAGCCTTTGAATTCTGCCAGCACAGTCAGAATGAGCTGTTGGCATCCAGGCAGTGCTGTCAGCTCATGTTTTAGTTGTGGTAAGACAGACGTGGGTCTGTCTGTAGAATCCAAACAAGCTGAGTGCATTTACTGGTACACACTTGGATGCACCGTGATGCTTTTCACTCTCTCTAAAATCAATATTCCAGTGAACTGGGCAAGGATTCTCCTACAAAGACACATTCTGCCAGGCCTGTGCTTTTCCTTGGGAGTCGTTAATATAGCTGGTTTTCTCAGTGTCAGAGGAGAAATGAGAGAGTAGTGCAGGGTTGCCAGAAACCCTGCAGCCTAGGAGTCCTTTCAGCCTCGATGTGTCCCAGTGCTCCCCCTCTCCACAGAGCTGTCCCTGTGCAGCTGGGGTGGCAGGTGCCCACCCTGGCCTGGGCTGGGCCCCTGGCCATGTGTATTGGCAGCTGCTGAGGGGCAGACACGAGGGCCTTAACAACTGCACATCATTCAGCTCCCTGCTCTGAGGTGTTACCCTCCAAAGCAGGGAGTTCCCCTTCAGATAACTGATAACTCAATTAAAGAGAGAGCAAATAGTCTGTGCATAAAATGCACTCCTGCTATATTTTAGTTTTTAATAAGATGAACTTGTTGCAATTTCAGTGAAACTCAGGGATATTCGTATTGCCGTTACAGTGCCCAGGCTGTGTGTATGGTGATTCAGTTACAACAACTCAGGCACAGAGAGAGCAGTGGGGCAACTGTCTGTTATCTGGTACTATCAGCACACATGGAAAAGCAGCTGGAAAGAACAAGAAAATATGGAAATATTATTTTCAAGTGCAGAGAGTCTGCTGGGGAAGAGAGAGAGGAGGAGGACAATATTTCTTCTGAAATATGTGCCTGACTCAACAAGGTACCTAAATGTAAATAACTACTATTGATTTCAACAGAGATAGCAAAGGGCAGCATCAGGTTACATGTCACCATAGGCCTACATTGTGTACAGTCTCTTCAGTGACCTAAAGTATTTCTACAACTAAAATTTCCATCAAAAACAGGTGCTTTAGAATAAATAGACTTAACTTCCTTAGAGCGTGCAAACTCAAAAGTTCACAGTTAACCTCTGAAAAATGCAACAGGCCAAAAAAGGTGGAAATATCTCTGCTGGTATAAAATTCAGCCCCAATTACTGCTCCCTGAAATTGTGATGGCTGTGGCATATACATGAACTTTGGAGAGCAACTAGTGTAATGTTGTAAGTTCCAGAAAGGGAGGGCATAAAATAAAGTTCTGTGTGTGATACCTGCCTTCATGGGGTCCCTGAGGCAATGTTTATTAGGAATATCATTTTCTTTAACAGCTTTTCTCCTCAGCCTCAAGGACTGATATTGCTCCAGCAAGGAAATCCTGGTGGCTTTCAGAACAGTAACAGGAGGATTGGTGATATATTCTGAACAGAATGGACCAGAAGCTGCTTGTTCTTTGTGGGTTCTGTATCTGGATTTGGTCAATATTCACTGTCTGCACCCATTTCATAATAACACAATTGGTTCATTGGTTAAATCATGGGTGTCAGAAGCACTGCATTGTGCATCAGAACTTTCCCACTAGCTGGTGAGTTTTTCAGTCTTCCATTTTCTGTCTCCATAAAATAGAAATCCTTGTCCAAAACTCCTTGTCCTTCCTCCCTAAATTGCCACTGAATTCACAGCTAGGATATTTTTATATGCCTTAAATTGTTTTCTAGCCAATTTTAGATAAATCTGTGGCTTTTTTCATCTTGACTGAAGGAATATTAATATCCACTGAGTTTTTGTCATGGTGAATAACTCCAGGTAACTCAGAGCTTCCCATGAGCAGAGTTCTGAAGAGGACTAACAAGTGTCTGCTCGTGTAAGTGTAGAACATGCTCAGTTTTTTGGAGAATCCTTAGCTCTGGATGCTGAGAAATTGGGATAATTCAGTGCAGCAAAACCAAGTTTGTTCTAGTTGAGACTTACTTGGATTTTTCAGTTTTTCCCATTCCCCAGTTGAAATTTCCTGTGTCTTGGGACCATTTAACAATATGTTACTAACCATCCATTATGTCCTGCTTTATTCTCTTTTAGATGAAAGAGCCATGTAAAAAAAAAGAATTCACCAGCCCCTGTGACTGAATTTGAGCGATAATGTCAATGGAATTAACACATTGCCATTGTTGAATGGTCTCCTGTGGCTGTATAAACATCAAGGTAACACATTTCCAAAGCAGAAGACATTACTGCTGTGATACTGTTGTTGTGAGAATATTTCCTTGCTGACAAAACACTGATGTAGATTTAGCATTTTGCCTGCTGGAGAATGATGGTGGAAGGGAGGGGGAAAGGTTGATTTTGCTGCTTTTATTTTTGCTGAGTTCTGGTTTATTTGCTGAAGAAAATCTATTGTATTGTCTGGCTAAACATGGAATGAGAGCGTAAGTATGTTGAGATTTATTTAAGATCTCTGATTGGTAAATGCATTCACAGGACAGCAATTTAAGGGCCTAATTCCATTTCTGAAGAGGACCTTCTGGAAAAGCTGGGGCAGAACTGCCTTCAGGAAACCCAGGATTCTTCAGTCTGAGGAGAGTTTGCTCAAGAATTAGTGTCTCCCACACTGTCTTCATCCATTATTTTCATCTCTGCAAACAAACAAACTGAGGCTTAAATACCTTTGGTATGTTGCGAGTAAAATGTTAGTGAGATGCAAGTTTCAGTTCTAACTTTGGGGATGGCAAACAAATTGTGAAGCCAGGTTAGTTGGAAACTTTAATGGTGGTGATCCCACTGCAGATTCGCTGTCACTGTCTTACCTAATGCAAGAGAGAAATAACTGATGTGGAAGTGGCACAGAAGGGGTTTGGAGTTCCTTGGGTCACAGAACCATTGCGAGTGGCTGCACTGCAGAAGCCAGAGCTGGTCAGTAGGACATGCAGGTAACAGTAATGATTTCCTTTATTGGGACTTTCCTGACCCTGGTGCAAATGGAAAAAGAATGTGTATTTCTGCAAGAATATTTTCATTTGTCTTCATACAAGAAAAAATTCAGTTAGTAAGTGCTAAACTAAAACCTGACAAGTTCTGTTTCTAAATAACCCTTGCTATGTGAGTTTTACTTCTCTGCAAGGTTAAAGCCATATTTAAACAATGAGTTGGTAGGTCCATAGTTGACAGGACCATAACCCAGGTATCAAAGGGTGGGAAGTCAAGCTCAAGGTTGACCTTACTGTGCAAAGATGGCCATATCCCCCTGCAGAATCCATAAGACAGACCCACTGCCTCAGCCAGAGCTAAACCAATTCTGGTGAAAAGTTTGCAAAGCTCAATCTGGCACTTTTGTGAACATTAGAGTTGAAACAGAAGGGAGGGAGGTGTTGTCCATCCCAGTTTGTTGCAAGAACAGCCCTGGGCTGGATTCCTCAAAGGAAAGGACTTCTCAGCACAGGGAATGTTCTGGGTTTGGGCTGCTCTTGGTTACAAGGGATAGAAAAGAAAGTTGTGATGGAAAGAGGGAGGAGCTGCCCACAGCAGGAGTTTGTTAGGACACAGGACATGACTTGGTGAATCATGAACACTGTGCAGGAGTTCTGTGAAAGAAATGGACATGGCTGTGTAACCTGAAGGCCTTTCCTGTCCCTTGAGGGGGACACTTACCCCCTTTCTGCTCTTAAAGTTCTGGAGCCCTTCTGCACTTCTTCCCTAGGGTTCTTCAGGACTCCTGCCCTCAGATGGCTCACAGCACCAGTGCCAAAACAGGCACCAGCCTAGTGACAGCTGCAAATAACAACAGGAGCAAAGCCAGGTAGGAGAAAGTGGTCCATCATTTGAGTCACTTAAAATGGTCCTGATTTCATCACCTTGGACTGTAGTAATGTACTTGTGTGTATACCCTGAGACCTAAACATCCAGCAGATAATATTGTAGGGAAAATTCAGCATGATTGCTGTGGGTTATTTCCTGTTAGTTCACATTAGTTCTTCATGGCCAAGATTCTGAACAACAGGCAGGCCTGGCCACTGCCCAGGATTGTTGTTGAGCTTCAAACTTGAGCGTGGAAGATTCTTTCTTTTTTCCATTTCATTTAATTTAAGCTCTGCCTCCCTTCTGGATGATCCCCCCCTTCCTCAGATCCTTCATCCAGATTACCCAGGTCTTAGGAGTCAATGGAAGAAAGAAACAGTCTTCTTCCAGAGAACTGAGATCTCCAGTAAAACTCTGAAGCAGTGTGATCAAGTTAGAGAAGCCTGAACATTTCCCTCTCCTGGAATGCCTGTCAGGTGTGTAGTGCTGTAACCCACAGTGTGCCAGTGAGCCCGGGTTACACCCCAGTGGGGAGCAGTCAGTTCATATGCAGTGGGACATCCATTCTTCCTTGTGGCCCCAGAATTCATTCAGTACTCACTCAAGGTGTCACAGGAATAAGAGATGAGGGGGTAACTTGGAGTCTTCTCTGCTGTTTGTGCCAAGGCAGGGTTGTTCTCTGCAGTACCAGTGGGGTGTGCAAAAGGCAGTTAAAAGTCAGGACTTTGTTCCTCTGGGAACAGGCTGCCCTTGCACTGCCGGAATATTTTTTTCCTGGATACTCAAATTGCTTCTCTCTCATTCTCATCCCAGCTAATGAAGATAATTATATCTCTTTGTAGCACATTAGTTTCTCTGTCATCTGTATGTTTATACCCTGCAGACATGTTCATTTCTTCTTTGTGTACAGGGCTGTCAATCAGTGAAGCTTTTCTTAACCAACTCCTCTAATCTTTTCTGGTGTTCAGCTCATCCAGTCTCCCTCCAGTTCCTCAGTAGCTTTGATAATGAGGTGATAAGAATTACTTGTGGTTTTACCAGTTTGTTTTACAGCAAGCTCACAGAAAGAAGCCCTGCCACTTTACTGCTCAATTCTATGCTACTTTCACATATGCATCCTGTGGTTATATCTGTGGTTATATTTCCAACAAGGAAGTGAAAGCATCTCACTTACTGCAGAAAACCCTGTGCACTATCTCTGTAATGGAGCCTCCTTAATGTTACCATATTTTATAGGTGGATATGGCTGAACATCACTCTGCCAGACAGAGGTTAAGTGATACTAAGGTTCTCTTGAGGGAAAATCTGGAATCAGGGGTGAGGAACTCCAGAAGTCAGCAATTCCTTTGAACAGCTTCTTCATAGTGTGATGCAAAGGGAGGAGAAGTAGTATGTCCATCTTGGAGAGGAAATACAAGACAAAAAAGGCAGACACAATGGGAAACAATGAATGGACTAAGATTTCAACTTTTTGCCTCAGGTTTCTGATAATCTAAACCAGCAACTTGCCCATTCTGTCCTGTAGAGCACAAGCTCTGAATCTGAGGCTCCCTCTGCACTGCAAGCAGTAATTTGGAAATGGAGCTCCCTGGCACTGAGTCCAGGCCTCCATCTCAGGCAGGCTCAACCCACCTCATCTGGCCCCAGCAGTAGCTCCCTGCAGAAGCCTAAACCAGTAACTGCAGAGTAAGAGGGTGGCAAAACCAGTGACCTCATTATTGATAAGCATCTAATCTGTGCTCACAGGAGTGCTGCTCAAACCTGACTTTGATTTCCTCCTGTGCTCCCAGCAGAATTCTTCGCAGAACTTAAATACTTCTGTTGAATTTACGTTGTGTTGTTTGTATTTACATTTGGTTGGCAGGCATAGCTTAGGCTGTGAAATAGCAGTCATTTAGAGACAGTTTTGCCTCACTGAAGCAAAGTTTCTGTTTTTAAGAGTGGTACCTGTTATGTATATTAGTGTTTGCAAGGTTAGAGAGGAGAAGAAATTTAAGTAATTTATGCCTAAGTAGATAAAATCCAGTATTTTCTGTATAATGCAGTCATTGCACACCTCTGTTGTCCTTGGTCCAGGGACAGAGCCATGTGTCATCCCTTGGTTTCTCAAGGAATTGCAACCAATATATTTAAATCGTTCAGGTGTCTGATGTTCTTAACAACTTAGAAGCATTTGTTCACTATAGTAGGGCTAATTTTTAATTTATTTTTCTAAGCACATCTATCCAAAATGATGCTAGGCTTTTATATTCACAGCAGGGAACATTGTGAGGTTTAAATATCCCTTTAATCACTAAGGATGTAATAAAAACAAGAAGACTTCTTTGAGCTGCAGAGTGTTACCCAGGGAAAAATCTACTCTGGAGCTTACAAATGTGAGCTGAAGAGACAAACTGGGCAATAAAATCCACAACTACGGACCAAACCGGCTAAAAGTTGGTCTGTGGCTGCCCATCAGGAGCTGAGACTCGAGGGGGGAAAAGGCCATTCAGCACCTCTAGAGCCATAAGAGGCAGGTCATAAACATTTCACAATCTGCTGGGGAGGGGGAGGGAGCCGTGGGGCTGTGATCTGCCTGAGTCTGTACCCCGACCTGTGGCTGCAGCAAGGAAGGAGCATGGGAAACTGGAGGGTATGGGAGGGACAGAGGGGAAAAAGCTGGGCAGATGAGGGATGGCAGGGAGAGGGAGCAGCTGTCAGCTCATGTACATTTAGGGCAGCTGCATCCCACTGCTGATGTGAGGAATCCATGACATCTGCCAGGTGCTTTTTCTGTTAGCAGTGGAGTTGCAGGATTCTTACCTGAATATTGTTGCTATGGCCCCCAGCATCGTTTTGCTGTGAGGTGATGAACAAGCTGAGTGAAAAAAAGCACAGCTCAGAGTTTATCCGAGGGCTTTTTCTGCTTAAAATGCATACATATTGTCAGCTCTTTGTTAGTGACTTCAGACTTTGCTACAGACTGTGTATGTCCCATCATAATGCTCTGTATCAGTTTTCAAAAACCATCTTGAGGGATGTACTACATGAATCTGTCTTGGCATTCCTTTTCATTTTATGGGAGACCCCATAAAGCTCAGCTCAGAGACTACACATCACTTAGACATCCTGTGTGCTTGGTTCCCTTCTTCCTGTGAGATGTATGTGCAGTTCTGTGTATCCTGTAGCTATATAATTTTAATAGTTCTTTTTAAAATAAATAAGTAATACTATAAAAGGAAAATAAATAGGCAGTAATAAAATCTTAGTAAAATGAAACGTGATTTATTGTAAGATGCTCTGAATCAAAATCTGCTGTGTATGGTTTAATTGTTCACTTCTCATGATCTTTGGTAATGATAATCATTTTCCTCAACAAGGTGTTCAGAGTCAATAGTGGTGTTGGAGAAGCTGAGCTCTACTCAGCTCTGTAGAGCTTGCAATAGTTTTTATTTTTAAATTCTGAACACTTTAAATCTTAACAATTTTAATTTGCTTTTTGAAGATAGTTCCTCTGGTAGGAATTACAGTTTATTGATCTCCTGATTTAATTAGAACCTTACTGTGATGAACAGTATATGGAAACTTCCTTATGGAACTGATACAAGAGATCTGTCTTGGCCAAAGTAACTTGCACCCTGACTTGCAGGATTGAAGTCTGGCTTTTTGTTGGATTCCTGGCTTTACAAATGCCTGATCACCAACACAAGTAATCTTTTGCAGAAACTGAAGCAGCGTGGCAGTGTATTGACTATCTTGAAAGTCCATAAAATTTAGATAAAAGCTTCTGGGTTTGAGCTGCTTTTTTTTTTCTGGAAACATCAGCTTTTTAATGGAGATTGCTGCAGCATTGTCTGCTGGGCTTCTGCTCAGCAGAATCCATTCTGCACAGGGCTTTTGTCTGGTCTCAATTCATGATTAAGTAAACTGCCAGCACTTTTTAAGCTCTGCATGATGCTTCTCTTTGCATATGAGCGTGTGCATGTGTATAAATATAGAAGTATTTATGGATGGATGTTAAGGCAGAGTTATTTGCTGTCTGTTTTCTCAGGCTGCTCCTTTATGGCTCCCGGTGGAGAGCAGTGAGTCGAGGCAGGGCTGCTGTGTGTGGAGGAAGGAGCCTCGCAGGGCAGGGCAGGAAAGGCAGCGCTTGCACTGTCCTTCCCCGTGCTGTGCTGCAGAGCTCCCCTTGCTGCTGCAAGTCCTTTCTGTATGTATGTTTTTGTGGATTTGAGTGGGACAGAGTGCTGAGCTGTGTCTGGGAAACACAATGGCCTGACAGGAAAACAGTGCACCTAATATCAGGAGTCTGTGAGAACTTGAAAGGGCTCTAGACAGACATATTTTGCATTTGACTCTGGACTGTAGCCTTTGAGGCCAAACTCAGCCTGCAGTGTTAAGTGGCTGCTAAGTATTTCCCTTCTTGTCTCCATGCTAACGAACTGCTGGGAGCAGGGGGAGTATTGCAGGGCTGGGGAGGGCGGATGTGAGAAAGGGGAAACAGGAGAGCATCCTCTTTTTCTTTAGTCGGGGAGCACAGCTTTGTGGCCAGGTACCTCAATCCACAAACCTGCTAGAGGAAAAGCCTTGTCTTAAACTTAAAATGTACGACTTTTCATTTTTATGAGCTGCTTTCCCACATTCCCTTCCAGAACAGATCCTGTCGGAGTCAGTGACCCATCCCCACAGCAAACTGTGCCTCTGTCCAGGGACCCTGTGGTGAATTGGCACTGAGATGTTACCAACAGGCCCTCTACAGCCAACTGTTTTGGTTTGCCAAATGTCATTTTTGCATTTTTGAGAGCACAGGGAAAATTTGGGGGTGATACAATTTGGGGCTCAGTATGGGGTTTTCAGCCCTACAGAGGTCTGAGTTGTGTATGAAGGTCTGGGTGACATTGCACATGTAATATATCTGAAGACACCCGACAGCTTTTCCCAGGAAAAATCAATCAAACCCAACCATAAAAAGGGAAGAAAAAGGTGCCATTTTGATCCATCAGAAGAAAATGTTGTGTTATGTGAGCTCTCCTAAGGAGCTGGGTAGGAACTGTTCCTTATGCTACCGAATTATAGGAGATAATATGTGCCACTTCTTCAGAGGATCTCAAAACACTTCGCAGGCTTTTACCATTCCTGCAGCCGCCCACGGAGACTTGCTCATAAAGCTGCCCAAGTTCAGGCTGTGCTGGTGCTGCCTGAGCTCAGCCACTCTGTCCTGGCCCACCCTGCACTTGTGTTTCCCATTTTCCTGTACCAAGTGTTGGGCACTAACAAGGACAAGGAGTCACATACTTCGAGGCTGGAACAGCTGTAGGAGCAAGAGTTCCACCAGGCTTTTTCTCTGGAAAAACATGGCTTTTCTCTGAGGCCCTGAGTGCATAATCAGGCCCTATTTGCTCTGCTGTGAGCTGAGCCTGGATTTAAGGAGCTGGTCTGTGGATTCTGGAGAGTCTCAGGCCACTTCATGTTTTTAATGAAGTATAAAAGTAAGTAGCTGTCAGTGTAGGACTGTCTGTTTTATTCTGGGTCCTGTTAATGACACGGTCTCTTTTCACTTTTTCAGCACTCATCCAGTGCAGATGGCAGACTATCCTTCATAAAGAGTTGCCAAGATGCTCTGGGATGTGGCCTCTGTGAGCCAGGTGGGAATTGGCTACATCAGTCACATTTAAACAGCAGGAAGGCTTTCCTTATGTTTCAGAGGGGACTGTCTCTTAAATGCAGTTTGTATTGCTCCACAGTTTGTTTTTTCCCCTTGCTTGCACAGATTCAACACAGCTTTGCTTAAGCCCAGTTTACTAAAGCTGCTATGATGACACTTTCTCACACCCACGTCTGCAGAGAGAAACCTGCAGGGGCTGGCTGCTGGCTATTGCACCCACGGGCTGCTACACATGACCAACAGTCCCGGGCTGGTTCTTTGGAAAGATATTCTGCCGTGTTTCAGCAGTCCCCCAGGCAGTGACTTTATGCCTCACACTTGAGCTTGCTCCCTGGGCAGAATGATTCCCTGGAAGCTCTGCCTGAGAGGTGGTGGAGCATTGAGTACAGCCCCTTGCAGGCTCTGACAGTGTTAGTCAAAGCCCCCTGCCCGCTGACACATTAGTTATCTGTTCTCCAGCAGTCTGAGAGCCCCAGGCAACAGCCAGAGATGGTGAGACAGCACTGAGGGCTTGTGTGCAAACCAGCTCCCTACAAGGTCCTGTTGAGCACTAAGGGTTAAAGCTTCACTTAAGGTGGGAGAAATGCCAGAAAACATTTGCCTTACTACAAAACCCAGAGGGGAACGTTTCTTTCTAATCACCTCCTCAAAGAGATGCAGAGCAAAAGCTCTTGGCCTCTGGTTTTGCCATCACACGTCCCCTCCCTCCCGCACTGCCCTACCTCCTCCCCTGGCACAGGGCAGAGCCTACTGTTAGAGCCGGGCTCAGCAGGATTTGTACCTGCTGCTGTAATGAGCTTGGCGCAGAGCTGTGTGTGTCACCGACTTACACATGTCAGATCCACTCTCTCCCATCCCTTTCCACACCCTCAGCCTCCAATTTGCCAGGGAATTGTTAGACACCAGCACATTCACCTCGGACTTCCCATCAAGCTGCCTGAGGGCTCTCCATAGGCAGACGAGGGTAATGTGCTAAATTCCCCCTTTGCTAGGGATGAATTCCCTGGGGATTGCCTCCTGTTAGCCACGCTTTCCAGCAATAGTAACAAATTCACTTTTTTTTTTTTTCACTTTTAAAACCTTTCCAGTGCAACTAGAATGGCTGGGAGAAAGCTAGTTGTTAACTAGTCATGGGTAATTAATGACTCCACCTTCCCCATCAATCAGCTGGGAGAAGCCAAAAGGATTTGAGTACTTGTAGCAAATGTGTGTTCCCTAGACATGCTGATACGCAGTGTGCAAATGAAGTGGCAGCAGGAGACCAGCTCATACCCTTTGTGGAAGAAGTGGAAAGTCATGATACACATCCCACGCTCTTGTCAGGTGAAGTCTGAAATTCCCAGTGCTGCTGCTGCTGTTGTGCAGTTTCTGTGTGGGATGTTGATTCATCTCGCTGCTAGCTTGAATCTGACCCAATTTTTGTTCTATTTTTCCTTTTCAGATTCTGATTGTCTTTCCCACTTTCTACAATTAAAATACTAGCCTTAGAAAAGCAGGACATGGAGAGGGAGCAGATTTGATGCTGGCTTTGCTTCTGTGGCAGAGCAGAAAAGCATTTCTGCATCCTGTTTGATTTGTGTCTGGTATGGCTGTGGAAGTACAAGCAGAGGTTTGACCTTGATTCCATTTTCAGCTGAACTTTTCCCTTCTGATTTATATTTCCACATATGAAATAATCTCCATTTGAGCTCCAAGTTGATGTTTTTCCCCCACATGAAGTCCACTCCTCAGTGGCAGTAAGACTGCACAGCTCTGGATGTCTCCAAGTTAGCTGAAAGAAAAGAGCCTGTGGTCTCCTGTATTAAATGCAGAGGTTTAAAAGGGATGTCAGGAAGGTTGGATGTGGTCGGTCTGAGGTGCCAGGAGCCAGTGGACCATCTCCTGCTATAAAATCCTCCTCATGACTTCTCAAACTCTCCAGCCCCTTTCTTTTAAACGTTCTTCCTTGCCAGACTAAGCATTGGCATTTCTCTCCCTGACTAGTACTGGGATGCCTAAAATTCAGTGTACCACTGAAAGAGAGCGAGTCCCTCCTCTGATTAAGCTCCTTTGTCCTCCTCTGCTCCAAAAGGCAGTAAAAACAGAACTAAAGGAATGCTGTTTGAGTGAAGGAACTCACTAAATAAATTCAGAATGTGTTTTGCATATCAGACTGAAGATCAGATGTTCCAGTAATGTCACTGACAAAACAGAAAAATGTTTATTTTATTTGGAGTAAATCTAGACACTGAATCAAATGCAGCCTTATACATAGCAAGATCTTTGAAATGGGCAGAGGTCCCAAATTTTGCTGTGCAGGACCCAGCACTGCCCCATTGAGACTGATATCCTGCTTTTGACCTCCAATTTTGCCCGTCTTGGTCCTGTAAATGTTAGTACAACCATTTCTGTGTGAATGCACAGAGCCCCCTTCATCCCAGAGCTGCAGTGGCTCTGTTGTGCCCTGAAGCCTGAGCCTTGATTGCTGTCTCTTAGCACTTGTAAGCACTTTTAAGCACAAAAGCTAATGGTCACACTTGCAGAATAAACTAATTAAGGGAAAATGCTCAAGCCCTTGTTTCTGCTCAGCCTTCCCTGGGTAAGTAGGAGCAGTGCCTTGAGCAAGGCCTAAACCCCGTGCCTGATCTACCCTGGGAACAGGTAATGGTGCCGTTCAGGGCTGGGGTTGCACGCACCGGGCAGGCAGGTGATGGTAAAGCAGCAGGTATGGTTAGTTGTTGCTGAAGGATCTGTCGGTGAAGGGATGTGCTGGGGCAGCATTCTGGTTGTGAGAGCAAACTTCAACACAGACTGTCAGCCACCCGCTTGGGAAGGAACAGGCTCGGTGCAGCCCTATTGTGATCCCAGAAATCAAGGGTCAAACGAGGCTGGTGATGAGAATTATCACAAATCCGTGGAATAGCCAAAAGGAAACTTTCCCTGCTCGCTGTTTAAGGGATTTGTTTTTATTTTGTAGCGAAGTCCTCAACTGATGTTTTCGGTCCTGTCTCTATTTGTTTAAAAGTGCGTTAGCAGTAAATCAAGGTGCATTTCCCCTGTCGGGTTTCCTGTATGTCAAAGCCATGTTAATTCTCTTTGATTTTCTTCCCTTAGCCCCAACCATTGCTGCAGATCCTTCCTCTCTTTGTCCCTTTGGACATCAAAGGCTGGCGAGGGGACAGCCCTAGCGGGAAGCTCCTCCCTGCTCATTAGCCTCCATAAAACAGGAACTCACCTTGGCTGGCTGTGCTTGGAGGCCCATCCTCATCCCACTCACTCTTGACACTGGAGCTCAGAAGGAAGGGCTTGTGTTCGCTTCAGGAAATCCGACCTGCTTTGGAACTGGACTATTTTGGCTCCCCTTGCAAGAACTCTGGTGGCTCTCTTGGCCGTGCAAGCTCCTAGACAGCACAGTACATGGAAAAATGCAAGCTTTACCAGGTAAGGGAAGGACTTGCTGCCTTTCCTTATTGAGTGGAAAGATCCTAGACATGCCAGAAAGGGAGCAAGTGCTGCTGAAGGGCTACCAGCATTTATAGCAGCATGCATGGGGCTGGAGAGGATTTATAAACTTTTTTTTTTTTTCCCTAGGAACAGATGAGAATTTGTGGGTTTGGGTGGTTTTTGTGAGCTTTGGAAGATCTTTTCTAAGGTAGCAAAGGTTTGCTCACGATGGGCCCAAAACTCCCTTATCTACATCACCTTGTGCAGTGTGATCCTTCACTGAAGGCTGGAGGTGTTATTAGTGTATTGTCTGTAAAGTACCCAGTTCTTCGGGTTGAAGGCCAGGGAAGGCTTGGAAATATTTGTTCTACTTCTAATAATAGTTCTGATACAAACTATCTGGGTTTTTTGTGGTTTTTTTAGGTTTTTTTCTCCCCTCTGTCCTTTGAAAGTATAAACCCGAAGCAGGCATAGCTCACTTCTTCCAGGTTCATGCCCAGTGCAGGATTCTTGTGATTTCCTTAGACTTTGATTGTATTTTCCTTCCTCGGTCCATCTCATAACACTCTGTTAACTTCTCCTGTGTGGGGCATGACTGGATTGGGCACAGCAACAGGGATGTATTGGTAAACTGAGGGCCAGCCCAGAGGTACTGCGCTTGTCAGTGTGGCTGAACCCCAAACTTACTCTGGGGTTTTACTTTGCTTCAGAAGGAAACAGCTGTTTACCTGTTTTAGGTGTGCATACACATTATTAGGTGTTCATACACATTAGAAGTGGCTGGGCATTCTCAGCTTCCTTTCCCTTCCTCTGCAAGGTGCTGTCTCATTCATAAGCAAAATACCTGTGCAGCGACTCAGTGAATTTCCACCATCGCCGCTGGTTTGGGTTTTGCAGTCCCTGCTGTGTTGATCTGATTCATACTGATTTCTGCCACTTGAAAAGAATTTGGGGTTGAAAAATGAAAGAGCAACAATGAAAAAATACAGCCTGTATTGTTGTGTTTTATCATGTTAAGGATTCCAACTCTTGCAGAGTCAATGATCCCCTACAGCAGAAATACCCCAGGTGATGGCTGGGTGCATCTGAGAGGGGAAGCCATTGCATTTGTAGAAACACCATACTTTGGTTATTATATATTATACTCTCTGGTTCTGAGAAATGAAGTTCCCTCAGGAGGGTCAGGGTGTTTCTACTGACATTTAGAAGATCAGAAAATTTGAGGACTTTTTTGATCATTGGCAAGATTAATTTCTTTAAAAGCTTTATGTATTGGTGATGTGCATTCCTTCCTCTGGACACTGGATAGCTGCTAGTGTTGGACTTCTTCCCTCAGAAGGTAATAGCAACAAATGTAATAATAACTGGTTTTAGTGAAGGTAAGAAGGGTATCTTTTTCCTTGTTGGAGTTTCCCCGGTGTTGCAAACCCTATCCCATACATTTTGGAAAGGCTACAAGATATTTTCGGACACTGCAACAGTGTCTCAGCAATTACCAATGAATTGAGGGATTGATTCAGGTGAGGGGATTGTACTCCTGCATCTTCCATGCAAAGATCTTCCTCCTCCTGCAAGAATTACTGAAGTGTCTTTTATTTCTCTTTCTTCCCAAGAAGGGAAAAAGATATGTACAACTTATTCTAGGTACAGAAACTGTAGGACATGCTGCTCCTATTGGTATAAGGACTTCTAAACCAAGCACAGAATAGATTGAAGAGATCTTAATTTTCAGTGCCTTTATCATCCCAACTTTCTTCCTTTTCAACCTCTTGGGCATAAAAAAAATGTTTTTAAATGTGCCGCATGCAGTGTTACCAAAACAACAATAATCATAATACTTTTTAAGAAGCTTAGAACTAGAATTCCTGGAAAATGTTTAAATTTCTTTCAAATAATACTTAGTTTTTAAGTGACAAAGAAGAGGAAATCATAGAAGTACAGGTCTAATGGGCTCCATTCAGTGCTTGGACACCCTGCCCAAACCTCTTGTGCTGCAATTCCAACATGCAGGCAACTTTGGAGGGGGTTTTGTGCCTGAGTCTTGGAATTAGTTACACAGGCACAAACTAGGAGGGAATTTGAGGTGTCTTGCAAGCCATCCTTTGGCTCTGCAAACAAAATCCCAAGTGGATCCTACAAGTAAATCCACCACTGCAGGATCCATTCCCAAGCTCACACCATTGCTGGGGTCCAGGTCCTCATGCAGACTGCTCATGTCCTGTTTGTCAGACTGTGCACACAAAACCTGCACAGTGCGCAGGTAACTGCATTTTAAAATCTTTGTTGCAATGTTTATTGTCCCTGTGTCCTGCAGCATCGTGCTCCTGCAGGTGCATTGAGGACTCATTTTAGTAAAAAACAGATTATAACATCTGCCTTTGATTTTTAATTCAGTGTTGAACTCCTTTCACTCCAATTCCTCTTGATTTCACTGGAAGTCTCCACTCAATAAGGACTCCTGAGATCTGACTTGTTGCAGTCTCATTTAATGGCATTGGAATTTGCTTACAGAAAAGTTAATTCCAAAATCCATTTGGGGAAGGAGCGAGCATCTGTCTAGCTAATCAAAATCTGTTTGCATGTATTTGTGACTGGATGGCTCCTGTGGGAAATCAGCCCAATTTTATTGTAACTCCTTTTGATACATGTGCTGCACTGAGCTACCCAATGCATCGTCTCGTGGCAGCTTTCATGTCTTTGCAAGAGGATATGGGGGACGCTTTAGTAAGAAGATGTTAACAGGCTAATCTTAGTGAGCAAACTAGGTGTCACTTCTTGGCCAGTTCATTAATGTTGGATCAAAGCAGAAAAAAGGGTAGAGGATATATTTTTTTTTAAATGCCTAAAGATCTTTACAAACTGGCAAAATTACATTTAAATGTTTTTTTACTTGTTAGTACTGAAGGAAGAAGCCCTTAGACTCACACTGGGTTGTTTTGGCAGGGAGATGTCCCATTATAAAAAGCGAATTCTCTGGAAATAGTTGTCTACCTTCTGTGAATATTCTTTGAAGACATTACCCAAGAAAGCTGTAACAAGGTGAAAATTCCCTTTTTATTCCTGCTGTGCTCTGCATGAGATCTGATCAGGCTGAGAGGCAGAAAAGTCTCCCTTTTAAAGAAATAGCTGTGCCTGGCTGCTAATGCACCACCCGGAGAGGTGTCCTGCTGGCTCTGAGCTGGGGACAGCACTGCTGCTGTGGGTGCCCTGCCAGGCAGGCACATCCACCAGCCCTCAGTCAGACCCCAGGGCACTGTTAGTAAAGCCCTGCTGGGCATGAAATCAGCCCACCAGCACTGAACCATGACCTACAGTGAAACTGGGCTTTTCATATGGCAGCAGCAAACTTGCCTGTCTTACAGTGTTGTTAGGAGCAACTGTTGGAGGTTTTTAATCCAAACTGCCGTACAGAGGTGGTCGGTACCATTAACACCAAGGATGATTTCCCCAGAATAGTTTCCCTTTCCCCTTCCCCAGGACTGCAGTCGTTCCTCTGCCTCCAGCAGAAGCTGCAGGCAGCTCCTCTGATGTGCCACGGTGTGTTACTGCAGAGGTGCCTTCCACCACCATCACAGGCTCCTCAGTTCCCATCTCCAAGTCCAGTTCAGACCAGCCATCCTCTTTTCAGACTATTCCATAGTCTATCTCTGTCCCCTCCTTTTCTTGCCTTCACTTACATTTAGGATTCGTCTCTCTCCCATCTTTGTCTTCTGAAGATATTTTTCACCTCTGCTACCACCTCCCTGTTGCTTTGCCCCATTACTCACTGGTACACTTACAACCTTTCCAATCCTTTCAGCTTTCATTGTATTCTCTTGGTAAAAGTGTTTTGTGTAACCTTGATCATACCAGAGCAGTGGATTGTGGTTACCTGCCAGTACAAGTTTTGTAACAATGGAATTTAGATTGAGTTGGTGCAACACACAGATCTTCACAAAAGAAGCTTCCAGCTAAAACCAAACCTATTGGAAAAGGCTCTGAGCCTGATAAGTGACAAAAACCCTTTGAAGAAAAATGGCAGATTTTAAGAGGTTTGTGGTGGCACAGCATTCCCAGTCCCTGAGCAGGAGGGGCTGTGCCAGGTCTGTTCCCCTCCTACCTCTCTGAAGTCATCTTGTCTCTCTTCTCTAGACGTGAAAGCGCCGTGTGAGGCCCTTCCTTCCCCCAGCCTGGAGCCCTATGCACAGAGCTCCATTGTGGTCACCCTCGAGGACATGGGGCTCTGGATGAAGTTTCATCAGATTGGAACTGAGATGATCATCACCAAGTCCGGCAGGTGAGGGGCACAGGACAGCTGCCCACCCCCCGCCTCTTTGGAGCTGTTGGCAACATCTCCAAGTGATTATTTTTTGAGTGGTGGTCCTTAACCTAGTTTTGTAGCCAGTTATGCACATCTCTCTGATCCTGACAGGAGAACTGCACTTTCAGGATGTCACAGAACTCCAAACTGAGGTGCAAAAGGTCACTTGTGGGGCTGATGTGCTGAGAAAACTTCTGTACCCTTATCTCACACTTAACACTGGTGCTCTTCCTGTCACTTCTAGGCTGCTCTGGAAAGTGCCCTGGGCTTCCTTTGCCTGGGTCACAGACAGCAGCAGTTGAGCATTAAATGCCTGGGTTTGAGTCTGCATTTGCAGACAGGAACATGGTGTAGACTCATAACAATCTGTGCATGCAGAGTACTCCAAAGTATAAATGAGTCATGTATTGTGGAGCTTGCAGGGAAAGAATATGGAATTGTGAAATTGTAATGTATTATGTCAAAGCTGCTGTGAGCTGAAATAGTCCCTTTGGGTATGGAGGTAGGTGTCAAAGCTTTTTTGCAGAGTCAGAAGTTAAAAGTAGTGGCAGGGAGTACAGGAACAGAAAGCCGGATGTGCTCTGAGATGAGAGCACGTTTTCTACCCACGCTCAGAAATGCTCTAATCCATCCTCCAGGTCTGTGAGAGCTGCAGCAGGCGAGGAACTACGTACTAACTCCAAAGAGTTCCTTTTAAGTCTCCCACTGTTGTGTTATAGGAATGGGAAGAACAAAGGCAGTAAGTGTCAGGCTGTCAGTGAGTGCTGCCCTGTTAGTGCCTGTCCCCCCTGAACCCACAGGACCAGGCAGTCCATGACTAAGAGGGACAAATGGTCAACAGCTGGCCAGAGAAATACTGCTGCAAGGACTTAGCACAGTAGTTGGTAAACATGGCATGCTGTGTGATCATTAATACCCACTTTATAGAGAAATCTCTGTACTCTGTTTTTCATTTCTCCTTCAGACGAATGTTTCCACAATGCAAAATCAAAGTCTCTGGGTTAATCCCATATGCCAAGTACCTCATGCTGGTAGATTTTGTGCCAATGGACAACTTCAGGTACAAGGTAAGT
Organism: Campylorhamphus procurvoides; assembly: GCA_013396655.1. Lineage (NCBI taxonomy): Eukaryota > Metazoa > Chordata > Aves > Passeriformes > Dendrocolaptidae > Campylorhamphus > Campylorhamphus procurvoides. The sequence goes on from WBMV01000122.1 coordinate 304,176, forward strand.
ACTTTAAATAACAGAATTTATGCAGTCCTTTCATCTTTGTTTGAAATAGATTAATCTTTATGCTTCACTGGCCATGCTGATAAACAAATTCTCTTTGGACAAAGTTCTAAAGTAATTGGTGGATTTTATGCCTCTCTGGAGTTATTTGTCAGTTTTGCTTGGGGAGCAGCTGGAAAGGTAACTCATTTTCATTGTACAGTTTTAATCATGATTAATGTCAGAGTTCTCTGACAGCCATTGAGAGAAAGGGAGGAAAAATGAGGCCTAAACTTAGAGCTGATTGAGTAACATGATCATTGCTCTTAAGAGAGAATCTGCTACTTGTGCTCCAGAGGAATGCATTGAATTGACAGTGAAGCAAAGTTGCTGGGCTTTCCCATATTGAAAGCAGGGTTTTTTTATGCTTCTGATTTCTGTCTTTCCCTTCACAGTGGAACAAAGATCAGTGGGAAGTTGCTGGAAAAGCAGAGCCCCAGCTCCCTTGTCGCACCTACGTCCACCCAGATTCCCCAGCTCCTGGCAGCCACTGGATGAAAGAACCTGTCTCATTCCAAAAACTGAAGCTCACCAACAACACCCTGGATCAACATGGACATGTAGGTTGTGCTGTGCTCTCTTGGAAACCATCACAGATGAATGTTGTGGGAAATAAGTGAGAAACTAGATCCTGTGGAAATTAAAACATAGCCCTTTCTTCCTCCCTCAACCTTTGTGCCCTCTTAGGGGAGGCTTTGGCTTGTGTGTTGGCAGTGTTTGCACCTAGAAACCTTGTCCTTTGTCCCTGTGCCAGATCATCCTGCACTCCATGCACCGGTACAAGCCGCGCTTCCACATCGTGCAGGCAGATGACCTCTTCAGTGTCCGCTGGAGCATCTTCCAGGTCTTCAGCTTCCCAGAGACTGTCTTCACTTCTGTCACTGCCTACCAGAATGAGCAGGTACAGGGTGCAAGCACTGCTTTTGGACAGTGCTAAATAGTGTCTTTAATACTTTTAGAGGAAAGTGTCTCCTTCCAATCTGCTCACCACAGGTACCTGTGATGGCCAGTGGGAAGAAACAGGCACATTGTGGTTCCTGTGGAAAGCATCTTCTCTGTGATGAGATGAATCATGCATCTTAATGGCATTGATTGTGCTATCAGTGACACACAGTACTCCAAAAGCAGTAAAAAGTATGGGCGAAAGTCCAGATATAGATACTAACCCTGTATGTTTCTCTAGTTAGATGAATCCCACCCAAATCCCTGCTGACAAGGGCAAGGGCACCTCTCTCTTTGTCAATTCCTGATCAATAACAGGACCTGCTGGGAGAGCTCAGATACACTGTGGCAAGGGCTTGTCCGAAACCCTCAGACAAGCTGTTGAGATAAATACTGAGATGAAAGGCGTGAAACAGTGAAGAACCCAACTAGTCCCTATGATACTGAATCTTGTTCCTTTTATTTTAAGATTACAAAGCTCAAGATTGACAACAATCCATTTGCTAAAGGTTTCCGTGAACATGGGAAGAACACTCGAAGGTAAAATGTTTTTTCATCTTAATCTATTTATAACTGGAGTTCACTTGAGACTCTTACCCAAGGCGTTTGAGCAAAACTCTCGCAGCCAGCTCTGCTGAGCCTGCTGCATTGTGCACACTGCATTTGCCTGTATCTGGGAATGATGTCCCCCAGTGCAGCCTCCTCCCAAGAGGCTTGGGGAGTGGGAGGTGATAATTCCTACAAAAATGTAGGAGGTGTGAGAAATTTGAGACCTACGTTCTCTTGCAAGTTGGAGCTAGACTGGAGTCTGACATGTGAATAGCAGTGATAACAGGAGTCCATAGCAGATCATTTGGTCTCTTGGAGATCAGATTGATCCTGACATTTGGAGGCTCACTTGTCTCCTTTTCCTGTGGGTGGAAAAACTTTTCTTCCAACAGGATATTTTGTCTGCAAGATGGATACCAATACCAGGGAGATGATCTGCCTGGTCTTGAGGCAGCCAGTGGATGAGGTGAAATAAAAGCTTAAGTTGCAGCCATAGACTGGCAACAGAGAAGGAAAAAACTGGGTTTTTTCCAAGCAGAAAATGTTACAAATATATCTGAGAATTTGTTTTCTGTTAGTTTATGCCTGAAAAAAATCTCATTTCCTGATGAAAAAGGCCAAAACTGACCCTTTTTTACTTGAAAAATGTTATGGAATTTCTCTCTCCTCTGAGTAGCATCATTTCTGACTAAGCCTAAACTCATTTTCCATTTAAGAAAGTGCTGCTTTCAAGCCAGAGATCCACCCTGCCATGCACATACCTGTGTGCACAGTGTGGATATCCAACATCAGGCTGCACTTACAAACTCGGTGCCAAAACCTCTGGTGCTGAATTTCCGAGCTGATCATGCCTTTTGTACAGACATGAAGTGGGAGCCCCTTTCCTGATTTATCCCTGCTGTCCCAGGCAAGGGCTTTCTCTGGAAGCACACAGTGATGGCAGGCACATGGCTAACCCTGGAATTTGGCCATGGCAGGTGTGTTCCCTGAGGGGCTGATAGGAGAGGTGTACGGCACAGAACGTCAGAGGTTCATCCCATCTTCTTGTCTTCCAGGCTTGTCCAGCATCCCCACGTGTTTATCTAGGCAAAAACCTTCCAGCCAAGCTACCCCCATGTCTTGTTTCTTTCCAGGGAAGGACGAGCCAAATGCCAGAAGCCCAGTCCAGCCAAGAGCCAGAAGAGGAAGCTGTCTGAGGAAAAGGAGCCTGGTGCTGAGGAACGTGGTAATATTGATCACAGCAAACCCAGAGAATGATATTCAAAAACTTCTTTAGGCTGGGTCATTCCTTGCTCCAGCTCATGGTGCTGCTTGCAGTAGCACAGCTAAGGAGGGAGGACAGGGCAGGACTGACCACCAGTGTCTGGGCAGAAAAGAGCTGGAAAGGGCTGTTCCCTTAGGACAGAAGGTCTGCGGGAGAGGTGTTCATGTGTTTCCTTCCATCGTCTTGTGATTAATGCAATTGCCAGTAGACCATTGTGAACTCTGCCTCTCTCTTCCCCCTTCTCATTCTTTTCCGTTCTTTCTTTTCCCTGCTGTGAGTCAGATTTTGAGAAGGATGAGAATGTAGATGTGAAGGAGGAGAGCAACCCCCTGGTGGTCAGCAGTGGATATCCCTTCTGGGGCTCGGAGCAGAACGGCAGCCAGGCCTTCCCTGCAGCATCACCAGTGCCTGCCGACCAGAGGGAGGGTCTGGCCAGGGAGCAGCAAGTGCCAACACCGTCCTACCAGACATATCGGTGAGTCCCACCTTCTGCTCCAAAGCCACCCTTTCAGTGATGGGATTCCTCTTCTTCTGCTGGGTATTTCCTAAGAAAAGCAGCCAACTGGGAGTAGGGAAGGATGCCTTTCTGTTGGACAGGATACGTGGTTGGGAGATGTTAGATTAGCACAGGCATAGCTCCACAGACAGCCTTTCTGTGCTACTGCCTCAAACCCACCGATTCTGGGCATACTCTTGGCTTAGTAATGCTCTTTATTTCTCTGTCCCGAAATGCTCTCCCAGCCAGTTCTGTGTACTGCAGAGCTTGCCTAGCATTTGGAGGAAGAGTTTTGGAGGAGTGGCAGGACTCCAGTGATTTTTTTTTTCCCTTCTTACTGCAAAATGAGTGAGCCCAGACCTGAGCCAGTACTAAGGTAGTCTGGACTTATTCTCTCTGGCATTTCATTTTTCTATGGGAGCGACAGTGCAGCCTGGGCTAAAATCAACAGTAAGATGAAGCAGTAGGCAAGGGGGAGAGGGCACGCCGAGAGCTTGCCCTGCCCTTCCCCAGGGGATCTGTGTGGGTTTTCTGTGGTTTCCCTCTGCGGTAGGTTTGACTCGCTCTTCTCTCTGCCCCGGGGCTCAGGTTCCACGAAGCTGGGGACAGCCAGCAGCTTCCCACCCGCGATGCCACGGCCTTGAACGATTTCCGGGCAAGGTGCCACACCTTGGATCTCGCCACGGTGCCTGAGCACGACTCCAAACAGCTCCCCGAGGGCTTCACCAACCTGCCCGCGCTGCCCCCGCCTCTGCCTCCTCCCCAGGACTACACGGGAGTGGTGAACATGGCTCTAGACTCTGTCGGCAAAGCCGGGGCCCGAGCGCCCATGTACAGTCCCTATGGCAGCGAGCAGGGCCTGGGGCAGTGGATGGTGCCTTCCCACAGCCAGTACAGGGCAATGAGCTACTCGGCCTTCTCCACAGAGTACAACACACAGGGCGCTCCGGGACATGCCCACGGGACCATGGCGGAGTGGAGCCAGTACCCTCTGTTCCCCTATGCCTGCTGGTGAACGGGGAGGACCCTTCCCAGTGAAAAAAACTGAGAGAAGCTTGTAAATGAGATCAAATTTGCTCTGGGGCCTTGGACTTTTGGAGCCTTGCCTGCACTAGGCAGAGGTATTGCTGCAAGCAGCAGAATGAGACACCTTCACTTCCTTGTCTCCTTGCACAACAACCCTCACCGTGTTTCTCAAGCAGTGGCTAAACTAGTGGCTGTCCCAGCTGGTGTCACTGTGGATAAGGCTGAATAAATGTGTTCTGCAATGTTTTCTTTTCCCAGCAAGAGTAGGAAACAACAGGATCTGCAAAGGCAGTATTTAAAGAGCTGCCAAACGCACAGTCACAGGCTGTTTGCACCTCACGTTTGGCAGTTTCCAAAATCCCTTCCTCCCAGGACTTGGTGCAAGGAGATAGGAACTAAGGAGTTTCAGTAAGCCATCCAAAAAAGCTGTAGACAGTACTGCAAAGACAAGCAAAACAAGCAATCCTGGTGACCTCTGAGCAGTCTCCTCAGTTAGTATAGTCAAACTAAAACTAGAGTCTTGCCTTTTTTCCAGCAGCAGCAGCAGAGAGTAGAAAGCACAGCAAGGCATATCTGGAGCGCAGCAGTGGGTCGTGCAGGCAGGGAAGAGTTTGTTCCATGCAGGAGAAGGGGCAGCAAGGCTGTGTGTTGTGTCTGCATGTCCCCATGCCCATCCCTCCTCCGTCAGCCCTAGATTCAAGGTCAGTGAAATGTTCTTCTTTCTTCAGAGGTGGAGGGAGGTTGTTCATGGAATGTGGGGAGCTGCCCTGGGGGTTTCCAAGCTTGTCAGAAGCAGGGCCATGAACAGCAGTGCTGCTGTTTAACTCCACCATCTTCCTTTAGAGTGAAAAGAAATCTTCTTTGTGAACTTCTTCCTTCTTCCACACCCTGCCATACACACCCCTGGAGAATATAATTTATAGTTGTGGTTCCTGTGCTACACTCTGAGTGTGTGAAGTCATCTCGCCACTGTTTGGGAGCCTGTAGGTATCTGCTGCCATGCTGAGTATTCAAAGTGGTTCCACCTCCCTCCTCTCTGGTCTCAGCCTGGGCAGGAGCTGCTCTGACAGAGAGCAGCCTGCATGTGCAAGGAGGGTTTCCTTTCTTCCTGTTCTCTCTGTTTGCCGCAGTGGCAAATGGCCCTGACTATGGGGTCTTGTGTGAGACAGGTTCTTTGCTTCTCGGGGAGCATAGACATGTTCCTAGGTGTTATTTAAGCAATGTTTTCTTGTCACACTAATAGCTGCTGTGTGGCCTGTAGCCAACAGTAGGCAGAGAGGTGTGTCAGCCTGTGTGCCAGTTTTCTGTGTGTGTGTAGCAAGATGTTGTCTATGAGCAGACCTGGGCAGGTTTGTGCCCAGTGCATCAGGACTGGGATGCAGGTACACTGGGAAAGGCTGTGTGCTGATCTGTTAGGGTACCAGGTCAGCACTGTGCATCTGCATAGCGTAGAGATGTTGAGCCATGTTTGTTATTGTTAAAATTACTTTGAAAAGTAGCCTTATAAATTTCTGGATTCAACTATAATGACAATTTTCTTATTTAAATTGTATATTGCTAACTGTGTTTGTACCACGATTGTGATGTGTGCAGAGCAGCCAAGTACTTCCCCTGGGCTTCCCAGGCTTTGAGGATGTGCAGTGTTGAAATAAAGGTCAGACTTCACCACAGTACATGTACATAATGCCCTGTTAGCCTCCCCTCTGGTGGCACCCTGGCCAGTAGTGATTTGTACCTGCTGTGCATGACATGCATGTGGATGTGAGCAACTCACTAAAAAGAAATCTCGTTGGAGAAGAAACTGTGGAGGAGGTTGTTTTTAACCCCAGAATATTGTGATTTCTTGTCAAAATGCCAGCTGCATGAAGGCAGGTCAGCTGTAAAAGGCTGACCTCTGTGGATGAGAAAATTAGTCTGTCTCTAACCAGGAGTAGTTGAATTTGCCACCGCTGTTTTTCACACCTTGAAAATGTGATGAACAGAATGGCTGGGGAGTCGAGTGCGTGCCTTGAGCCCCGTGTTTAGCGGCCCTGCGGGTACTTTGTTCCTGACAGTCCTCCTGGCACCAACCAGAGATCGCTGCCAGTGCCATGCCCATAAGAAAAGAGAAAGAATACATCCCCCCACAGGCTACCTGGTTAGATCTGTTCCTTTATCTTTGTAGCTGGGATGTGTTTCCCTGTCACAGGGTGCTAATGACAGTGAGAACCATGCTGTGGTGAGTATGAGTAAGTGAGAACTGGGCAGCACTGCGAAACTCCTGTGCAAATGCCAGTGCAATGTTCTTTCAAACATTCAGAATAGCATTGCAGGTGCTGCTGCCCCATGGGCCTGTCAGTAGAGCTGGTGTTTGGCAGGCAGCTCTGCACTGGGGTATAAGACTCAGCCTTGTGCCTAGGACAAGCCATTAATTACTCATCAGCCTTCTGTTGCAACAGGACTGCTTGCCCTTCTTCAGTGAATCATCCAGCTTATTAGAAAAGTACCTTTACCTTCTCTCTCGCCTGTCTCTGGTAAGAGCCTGCAGCTCGGCTGGTTGGTGAAGCCTGTGGAGATTCTGCCCGTAGGTGTGTGCTCTGGACTCTGTTCCTGCCTCCTCCCTTTGCAGTTCCCACTGTCTTGTTTTCTTCAGCTGTGGCATTTAAAAGTCTGTATGAGCTCGACTGAAACGCTGTTTTTGCACACGTGTGAGATAATGTAATGCCTCTGACAGCTTCAATAAAAGGAAATGAGACATGTGGAAAGCAGACCATTAAGAGCAATAAAATAAACTCAAAAGTGTGGGTTTTGTGCATCTTTCTGGAGCACACCAGTGGCTCTGATTTAGTCATGTTACCTGGGGCCAGTTTGTACATGCATGACACATACTGTTGATCTCAGCATTCATTGTTCTCTGCAGTGTGTTCAGTGAGCCTCAGGTTATCTGCTCACACTGCTAGATGTGACTCAGGCTCTTGCACCAATTCTTTGCAGCAAATTGTTTATTTTTTCTGTATTTTCTGCTCCTCTCCCACAAAGGAGTTACTTAAGGACGAGGGCAAATGGACTATAAATGGGATCTAGGTAAATTTCCTGTGGGAAATAAAGATCTTGATTTATTTTGGTTTCTCCTACTGTTTTTTGCAGCCTTAAGCCTTGTCTGACACTGCTTCAGTGCAGATGGGAATGGCAGAAAAATGCTTTCTTGCCAACACTGCAGTTCTTCCCCAGGCAGCTGCAGGCTTGGGAGAGGCACCTGTTTCCCTGCAGCACAGCAAAGTGCCCTGCACCTCTCTAGGGATATGGAGAGGCCTCCCAGGAGTGCAAGGGGCCCTCTCACCTGGCCTAGGATGTGGCCTCTGCTGGTACCCTCTCTGGCTCTGCAGAAGCAGCTACCAGCTGGTTTCACTAAGAGCTTATCTCCTTTCCAGATGCTGCAGGGACAGAGATGAGATGTGCTCAGCTGGTGCAAACCGAACTGCCTGGTGCCCTCAGGTGAGCCTCCTGGGCAGCACTGCTCTCTGGCACCTGCCATGCCAACCTGGTGTCCTCCCGAGTGTGCTGTGGGTCTGCCTGTCCCCGCGAGGCTCACTGGGGGCCCAGGGAGGCTCCTTGCCTGAGGAGAGGCTTGAGGAGAGCCTGTAGAGCAACATTTCCATGCCAGGGTGGGCTGGGGCTCTTGAATCCCCTTGTGCTGGACAGCCAGGCTGAGCCGGACTCCCCTCTTGCTTCGGGTCAGCCCGACTGCCCGGTATGGGGTGTCTGGTATTTAGTGCTCCTGTGTGCATTTCCATGGTCAGTGTATGTACTGGAGCACTTTCAGCAAATCCAAGCAAGCGGCGCAAACCCCCTTCCAGGAATAACAACATTCTTCGAGTCAAATGGGTTTTTATTGCAGAGCTTAAAAGCCACTTAGTTCTCGAGCCGCAGGTTGGGATCCATGTGGAGCCTCTTGGCAGGGGGGATGCAGCATTTGGCCGGCAGCAGCAAAAGCAGCCGGGGCCGGCCCCTCCTCCTGCTCATCAGCGACCAAATGTGCCGTGCAGGTGTCTCCAGTTACCTGCCCACCCCCCGCGGCCTCCAGTTACCCAGAGAGGTAAAACTGGGGAAGGGAGGACAAGGGGTTTTGCCGGGATGGTCTGCCCTGTCCCCCTCTGCTGCCCTGGCTCCAGCCGTGCTCGGGGGTGGCTGCAGGGGAGCCCTGTTGTCCCCTCCCTGTGCTAGGGGAAGCAGGTGTGCTGCTGGCCCCACTCCAGGTAAGCTGCCTTCACTGTCGTGCTTTGCACACCTGTAGTGAGGTGTAAACGTGGCTTCTGATCATTACAGCAAATCTGAGCGGGAGGAACCCCGAGAGAGGTAACACAGGACACAGCGAGAGAGGCCGGAAAGGTGTTTCTCCCCTGCAGCACACAGCGTGCACTCCACAGGACAAACACCGGAGCATTCCTGAGACCTGGGCCCGAGCAGCAGTGCCAGACACGATTTTGACCAAGGGTGAAGCAATCCTTCAGTGCAGCGTGAGGAGAGGTGCTGCAGCTGTGCTGAACAGTGTTGCTGCACAGCTTAGTTTGGTGTTATTCTTTTCCTTGTTTTTCCAAGTCATGTGAGTTTTGTTTTATGGCCTGAAGTAGTGTGCTGTGGGGTGCTGGATTGCCTCTGACACTTCTCTAATACTCCGTTTTTTTCTTTGAATATGCAGGTGTACAAGTGCAGTGTTCCTGCCCAGACAGCACCCTGCTTGGTGAGTGTAATGGATGGATTTAATTTCCATCTGTAACAGTTCTTTGGGGGCATGCTGAGATTTTTATTTCTTCCTCCTCTATTTTTACTGAAGAGGGTAAATTATGTGCCCACATAAAGGCGAGTGGGAGTGGGCAGCCAGCAATAGAGGGCAGGCACTCCATCAGTCACACAGCCAGGCATAAAGCACTGCTCACTTTTGGTATCTCTGCCTCTCTTTGTACAAATAAGACCGTGCATGTAAAACAGGAGCTGTTCGCAGTAGAGACTTCCTTCGTGGTGCCACTGTCCCTCCAGCTCCCATCTGTGGGGTCACAAAGCACCAGCACCTGGATGTAACATCCTTGCTGGGAGATGGTGTATTAAGGGTAGATCTGTGTGAAGTGCCGGTGCAGGGTAGACAGGGGGGATGAGTCAGGCCTGATCGCTGTCCCCCAGCGGGGTCTGTCCCCATGCTGGCGGTGTGGTGCTGAGCAGCCAGTCCTCTGCTCAGCCACGATCTGGTTTGGGCGCTGCTTCGCCATCGAGAAGGGATTCCGGGGGGACAGATCTCTCCAGAGCAGCTTGGGCACCGCCCAGCATAGCCGGGTGAAGGGGGAAATGGGGAATTGCTGTGGGAAGTTTGTCAGCCCTCCCGCATCCTTGGGGGCACCCCTGGTTATTGTTCTCCAGGGGTAAAAGCAGTGAACGATCGAGCAGTGCAGAGGATGTGATCGAACCCGCTCCGTTTACCAAAGGGACATGCTGAGCATTGCACTGACATGGGTTGAATGACACTAATGCGCTCCCTGTAGGTCCCCTGCGGGCACAAGGGCGTTTTGAAAAGCACGGATAAGAAAGTGAGGCCAGGGCAGCAGGGCTGGCGGTCCCGCGTGGAGCCCTGAGTGGAGCCACGGGAGTCACACCGCATGGTTCTCATCCTGCCCGTATGGCTCTTAATGGCCCTGTCCTGCCTCCATCCTCAGGGACTAATTGCCTCACACTTGAGCAAATGTGCTCGGTGTTTGAAAGGAGTCTATCGATTTGTGCGTATTCCCGAAAGCCTCACAGGGCGCTGTTCCCTTTGAAGTGTAAAAGCATCCGTCTGTCTCTGCTTCGCCAGCAGTCTCCTGCTCCATTTGCATCTCCTCTCGGCTCGCAGGGGCCGCCCAGGAATCCATCCCTGGCCCCATGCCGCGCTCCGGTTTGGGCTGCTCGGAGGGTTCCCCTGCCGTGGGAAGATGGGACTTGGAGACAGAGGTGCAAAGCTTCAGCCTGGGGAGGGGGTTGAGCTCAGCTTGCAGCTGGGGGTGCTCAGGATGGAGGCCAGTTTCCTCTACTCCAGACTGGGAATGCTCTCGTTGTACGTTTTTCTGTGGTGGGTGTGTTGATTAGGAAGGAGAGGAAATAGCCCCTGTCTTCTTCCCACCATGGTTCTTACTTTCCCGTGCCAGACAGCATTGGTTTGGTAAGGAGTAAGGTCGGACCTGGGCTGCTGTGGATAATCCACCATCCAGGGATGACCAGAACCCACGATGGTTCTCTGTTGTACATTCTAACAAGTACTACTGAAATGCAGCCGAGTCCCTGCTCTGTGTGTGGACAGTTTGGCCTGTGATTTTCCCCATCCCACCTTCCTGGACAATGGGACTGGCCCTGAAGGGGATGCTTGTCCTCACCGGGGGCATTTTCATGTAGGCACAACCTTACAGGGATGACTGTATTTCTGGAGCCAGGACTATCAGCTCTGTCAGTCCTTGGTTATCCCTGGGGTGGTGGTGAGAGGACAGCACAGATAACTCCAGGCTGGAATTGCAGGGGCTGGCTGTAGCCTCTGCCATCCAGCACCTCCCAGATGGTGTGTTTGGTTTCCTATTTCAAGGGGGCCTCAGCAGAGCAGCCGTGGCACCTCGCTGCTGGAGGCAGTAAATGGGCTCCCATCTGGTTTTAATGATCAGTAGCACTTCAGTGCTTGTTTATTCCCATGTTTTATGCTTCAGCAATAAAATACTGCTTCAGTTTGTTCAATCCATCCTGGTGCTGGATGGAGATGAGTTCACAGCCTTTGACAAAGAGGTCCCAGCGGTACACAGGATGTTGGCTTTTTTTTTCAGACAGCTGGGCAGAATCAAATGATGTAGTGGCTTTTAAAATACAAACACCAGTGGACAGTACAGAAGGCACGACACACAGTTTACTGTGTGCTTAGCAAAGAAATCTTGTCCTTGGGTTAAAGGACTTCTGGAGCTGGAACTGTCTGTCCTTCTGTCCTCCATGGGGCAACACAGACATGGAGGCTGAATGAAGTTAGTCCTAGCTTTAAATCAGGTACTCAAGGAAATTTTAGTCACAAAGTGCTGCCCATGGGGATCACTCAACTGCAGCATTGTGCTTGAGCCCTCCCATCACAACACTAAAATGGTGCTAGAGGTGACAGAAGTGCTGGCAGGGCCCCATCTTGCCTGGGCACACACCAGCTCTGTGGCAGGTTACCAGACAGCACTGCAGTGCCTGGGGCTGGGAGTTGTACAAAATTCTCTGGGGTCAATATGGTTTAATATTAATTTAAACTAAGGGGCAAACTGTTTGTAAGGGGCTATGGGGCTTTCTGATGTCCCTCCCTCTCCCCAGCACACTTTGAGCCCCTCTGTCAGCAGCTCTGGTGCTCCAAAGGGATCACCTTCCAGAGGGACAGGCAGTAACACTTTGCAGCCTCTGGCAGTCGGTATCTGGGGATCCTGAATCGTTTTTGCAAACACAGGTTAAGCTTTTCAGCACGTCTAAACGTGACTGTCCCGTGAGGTAGGTGAGGACACCACGGCAAAGAATTTCTCCCATTTCACAGGGGGGAAATGGGCTTTGTCTCCCTTCTGACTTTTATGGAGTCCTGGAAACCTTTTGCTTTCCTATCCAACACTTGTCTTCTACCCTAATGGTGAAGAAATGGTCTCCTCCACTTATTTCCCAACAGTATGCTCCTTGGAGGACCTTTAGCTCTTACCTCTAAAGAGCATTGATTTTCAGCAAAGACCTTTTTTCCCAACTGTTTGTCAAGGCTTGGAGCTGTAGGTGGCAACTAAAGAGAGAAGGATTTTAACAAACTAATTAACCCCCCTCCAAGTCATTCAGGTCCGTTCCCTTGGTGCCAGTGATGTTGCATTTGTGCTAATTTCCCCTGGAAGGGTCTAATACAGGGGGAGCGATTAAAGGAAGCTTTTCTCTGGCTGCCTTTACGCAGCAGGGAGAGGGAAGGTGGCAGCTGCCGCTCCGGTTGGTTATTGCTGTCCCCAGGGTCGTCCACCTCAAAACCCACCAGGCACCCTCTGAAAAGGGAGTCTGGGTTTCACAAGATGTGTCCCTCCAGCCTCCCAGACAAACACGGGGTGTCGGTGTGGAGCGGGTTTTGTTGGTGTCGGAAGGGCTGCTGCTCCTCCCGGGAGCCGCGCTGGCTTTCAACTGCAAATGAAGCAAATGGCAAAGCTTTGCCAAAGGGCCTCCCTGGCCTCTGCCCTGGCCCGGTGCTGGGTCCAGCCTCTTGGCCCTCGGCTCACACTGATGGTGTAAGAGCTCCTGGAATCGGGGCAGAGCCGTGTGATGATGCCCTGGAAGGAGGATCCCCATGGATGCTCCTCTCAGCCCTGTGCCACTGGAGCCAAGCGGGGCTCTGAGTGACAGGAAATAAGCCAAGCCAGCCATCAGGGCACCGTGCTCATCCTCGCACTGCTCCCAGCCCAAAGAAGGGACGGGGGAGGGGGGGAGAAATAACGCTGGGATTCCTGGGATGTGGGGCTGGGACAGCTTGTGAGCTGTGGCACGAACTCCTCGAGTCCAGACTATAAAGTACTTCACAGGGCTGTCCCAATTGCCTGGCCTATTAGTTTTACGGAGGGGCGTGTTGTAAGGATGCAGCTGATCTCCTTTTGCCACGGTAATGAAAATGTAAGCGCAGCTGGGAGGGAGACCCTGGCCGGGAGGGAGCAGCAGCCCGTGTTTGGGCATTGGGGTCACCTCCCCGCAGGCGCCCGGGGTCCCCGGGCATCTGTCACTGCTGGCTGCCACACGGGGGGCATTTTGGCAAGCAGAGCCTTCGCCCCTTGGCCCAGCCGAGGGCTCCTCCCGGCCCCCACCCCGGAGGAGCGGAGGAGGAGGATGGAGCTGGGCGGCTGCACAGGCAGGGGCATAGTGCCACCCAGTGACTGCGAGTGACCTGCGAGGGGACCGCTGGGGCAGCCTGCGTTGGGTGTGCTGCACAGGGGAGAGGCCCGGGAGCTGCAGCGAGGGCGTCCCGAGGTGTTGGAGAACACGGGGAAAACCAAAAGCCCATCTGTGTTGTTGGTTTGTGGTTACAGCGCACAAGGGGCAAAGCTCTGCTGTTCAGGGCGTGTCGGGAGCGAGGGCTTTGCAGGACTCGTCTTGTTCAGGTGCTGACAGAGACAGAGTGTTGGGCAGGTTGGGGCTGAAGCAGCTCACGTTTTGGGAGGGGCCCTGGCAGCAAAACAAGGGAGGAGGAAGAGGAGGTTACCTGGGATGAGCTGTTGCCGTGGGGAGGATGTGTGTTTGCACTGGGAAGCACAAGACAGATCCCAGGGCAGCATGTCCAGCCTCAGAGAGAACAGGCTGTCACAGGGGCTGCCTCAGAGCCGCGCAGCCTCTGCCAGGCTGGGCTGGACTGGAAGGGACCCCTTGTGTCAAGAGGTCTTGGACATCAGGTGACAGCCACGTGTGGTGGATTTCTGGTTTGCACCCCAAAGCTAATGCAGGACCTTTCCTTCTTTCTGCCCAAACCCTGCCTACATTCCTCACTGGGTCAAGCCTTGTGTCATGTTCCCAGGCTATAGCAAGCATCAACATGCAGCGTGAATGGTGGGGGAGAGGGAAAGGAGCCAGGTACAGTGGGGTGCAGTGTCAGCAGCTCCTGAGGTGGCTCCCTGCAGTAAATTGCTGCCCCAGCAATGCCTTGACATGTTTCCAGTAGGGACCGTCTCTTGGAGGAGGCACAGACTATGGCTCTATTTTGGGTGATGACTGCAGAGCCCACAGAGCATTTGGCAGCAGGGAGGGGTGTTATATCAGCCTGTCCTCCAGGTACATCGTCTCCTCCCTCCATTCCCCTCCATTTTCCATAGCTGTTCCAATGCAGCGATGCCCCTGGGCTGCAGGACTGCAGCTGAAATCAGGGCACTGCAGCGTGGGAGGTGTGAGCCCTGCACACCTGATGGGTGGAAGTCCCATATCTTTACTGCCCTGCCAAAAACTGTGCACACTCTCTGTTCCTAGGCTGCTCATCACTGTGTCTTTGTATTTGTCTATTTAAATTTAGGCCGGTGTTAATCCCACAAAACCCACTGTGGAGGTCTGTGGGCTTTCAGTGCTGTACAGCAAAAAGCCTTGCCTGGAGAGCTGTTTCCATCCCACCACCCACCTCTGCCTCCATCAGACAGTCATTAGTGATGGTGGAGGTGGATCAGCCTTGGACAGGCAGGAGCTGCTCCTCAGTACTGGGAGTAACCTTTGCATCACCACTGGGATACATCCTGCAGTTTGGCAAGGTTTTGGTTGGAGATTTCCAATGGTGCTGCTTATCTTGCATGTGGTGCTCAGCCCTGTGTTATAGTCCATTCAGCAGAATCCCAGAGCTGAGCCAATTTTAGCCTTTCTGTTTCAGACTCCTGCTGATGTGTCCCATGGCCAGGCCAAGGTGCTATTTCTTGCAGAGAAATTATCTTTGTTAATTTTAGGTCTAGTTCTCCAAAGTGCCGAGTAGGCACAGCTATTCCAGGTAGTTGGGCACAGTGGGAGGTGTTCGATCTTCACGGGATATGGCTCTTTCTTACACAGGGAAGGCCAAGCCTGACGAATTACATTTCCTTTGTGCCATGCAGAGTGTGAGGCTGATGCTCTGCAGGAACCCAGCCCAGTGCTGTGTATCCATCCTCCCTGCAGCCTCGGAGCCAAATCACCAGCTGCGATACCTGGAAAGAGAAAAGCTGTTTCTCTTCAAGGTCAGTGGATTAATGATATCCCTGGTCACAAAATAGGGGCAAAAAAGAGATGGTGTAAGATTACAGAAATGGATTCAGAATGTAGAGTCTTCATGAGAGCCCTGGAACTACCTCATAATCCAGATCAAATTAGTAAAGTAACAGAATGCATTAAAAAACTGTGGGATTAGAGTCTAGAAATACGGGGTGCCATTACTTCAAATTAATGGAAAATGGACAAGTTTGATCTTTTGTCTTTTTTATGACAAGTTACAGGTAACAACAGCGTGCTCTAGGACCTGGCTGGGTTTGTCACTTCTGTCAGGAGCATCCCTGGAGGTCTCCAGCTTGGCTGTTGAGTGGTGGTGGGTTGAACAGGAGTTGAGTGCCAAGAGTTTCAAACCAGCTCCTGTTGTTCACTTATGTCAGTCCCTTCTGTCTGTTCAAAAGGTGTGAACAGCATCCCCTCCTCACTCTCCTCTTCCCCCAGGTCAGTGGGATCTCAGCTCCAGGGGCAGCTGGGGGAAGGCAAAGCAGCAGGTCCAGCACTGCCCTTCTGCCCCCACTGCCCTCTGACAGCCTGGCGAGAGCTGCTCTTGCTGCAGGGCCTGGGGAGGATCCAGTGGATAGTGCAGACAGGGAATCACAGCACAGGGCTGGGGGTTAACAGTCCCTGGGATCCACACTCTCCCCGGTGTTTTAGTGATGCATTTCTACTGACAGATTTCTCAGCACTGACTTTCAGCTGCCCTTGTTGGACCAGCCAGGACGTTCAAAGCAGCAGCCAGTTCCCTGTGGATACCCCAGATTTAGCTCTGATCCCAATTGTCTGGTGCGCCAGCAGCGGGTTAGACTAATAACTCGTGCAGGGAGGGTTCTGGTTACAAAATGCCTGGAATGAAGTAAGCAGGTGCTGGGGAGGTTATCTGAGGGGAGCACTGTGTTAATTCCCTATCCCTCGCTCCCCATACCTGCCTTGGAAGCAGCGGGGATGGCACCTTCCAGAGGAGAGGCTGTACCTGGCACACGAGGGGCTGCCACAGCCCTCACACCACTGAGCAGTGGCAGTGGCTCAGCCTTTAGTTGTGCCACTTTAGTGTGGAGCAGGAGGGAGGGTCTGAGTCACAGGGGTGGGTGCTGAGTTCCCAGGCTGCTCCTGAGCAGTGCATGGATAACCTGACCCAAGGTGGGCACACACCAGTCTGCATTAATGAGTCCCAGTATTGGTGTGACTTTGGCTCTAGGAAGCCCTTAGTGCTTGGATTTCGGAGCAGGAGGCTCACTCTGGGACAGCTGTGGTGGGTTTCTTTCCCTGTGCCTGCCTGTCCTGGCTGGACACATGGTGCTGCTGCCGGGGGGCTCAGCTGTTTGCACAGTGACTGCCAGTTCACAGCTCGGACAGGGAGGTTTGCTGAAATTGGAACTGCTCTACCTTACCCCGCTGAGCTGTGACTGGTGGGCCAACAGCTGCTATGGGAGCAGCTGACCTGCCCTCTAAAAAAAAGGCAGGGGGGACAATGTAGGGGACAGAAACTGCTACAGCTGCTCCAAGGTGAGCTGTCCCTGTTGGTGAGTGTGGACCTGAAGAGCTTTCATGTGTGCACAATCTACACTATGAAAAATCACTTAAAAAATGACAAAGGAACTGTGTTCTGCTGTGGCTGCATTTTATCTGAGCATATTTAGGTGTGTTACCTATGGGTGCAACAGACGTATCTCTGGGTATGTCCTCCAGGGGTGTTCGCCATTGCACTGGTTCAGAAATAAAACCTTTTAATTAAGTAAGTGATAAACTGATGAACCCAACTCATCCCAACTAGCTTGTACTGAAAAATGAAGGCTTATGCTGCCTGTTGTTGGACTGACCCAACGAAACTACTTCAGATTGCACTGGTGGGAGCTTGGATACAGTTAAGCCTGCAATAAACCCAGCTTAGGTTACTGCTTGTTTCTTGTTACCTGTGACTTTTGGCTGAGCACACTTGGCTGTTGCTGGAGCTTTTGGTGGCTGCTGTGCTGGGCACTCCTGCTGCAAATCCCCCGTCCCAGCTGCAGTGAGGGGAGAGCTGTGCCAGCCCGGGGAGAAGGTGAGTGTTCAGAGCAGTGGTCCCCAGGCCCCTCCACTGCCTAAGGAAGGTTTGGTAGCAGAACAGAGCCCTGGCCCCAGCCCAGCCTGCACTGGGAGGGGTGTGCAGCCCCTGCCCCGCAGAGGGAGCCGTGCTGTGAGCCACACAGCTGGAGAGCAGGGACACTGGGGTTTGCCACACAAAGCAAGAGATGCCACAGAATGCAGCCACCACAAGGCACCAGCACTGCCAGCTTTTGCCAGGAACCCAAAGGCACACCAAGTAGCTTGAAGCATGATTATCAATCCCAGTGTGTGTAGCTGACCTGTTCTTGCGTCTTTAAAACACAGCTGGTTTTCTCCAAAGTGTAACTTTCCAAATGTGACTATTTCATGATAAGACACTAAGCAGAGTTGACTATGAATGTTTATTAACATCACATGGAAATCTGTACTCCAGAGAAGACAAACACAAGGCTGTCACCATACCTACAGAGTCCAGGGAGCCATTGCAAGCTTTGTAGGCTTCTCCTTTGCAGCAGTTGAGTGTCTGATGTTCCTCTTAAGTTTTCCTTCTATACAGGATCATCTCAAGTATCAACACCTTGTTAATGATTTAACTGAAAAACCTTTAGTTTGGTTAGTGCTACTCTTGATCTGGGTTGACTAAAAAGGCAAAAGACGACCAGGATCCGGGCTCTCACTTCCCAAAGGAGACGTTTGTGATGTGACACCGGCACCTCTCAGCAGGGGCCAGAATGCCAGTCACTCCTCTCTCCTGTACCTGCACGGGTTACACCTTATTTACTCAACCAGCAATAAGCTCAATTCAAACCATGTGCATAAACCAGTCACTCTTACAAGCACAGTCAAGGGTATCACAGTAAACAAAGGTCATGGTTTGCAGAGACCCTTAAAAGCCTTGGCCAAAGAGCAGCGTTAGATACAGTGGAGGAAGGTCACTGATGTGGCGGGCGTGAGGGTGGAGGAGACAGTGACAATCTGGGTAACCAGAGATGCATCTTTTTCAGGTGAACCTCCCGAGCCCAGCAGAATAGTCTGAGAGAGGCACGAGGATGACACAGGGGAGTATCAGTCAGCCTGGCAACAGCGTTTTCTCCTGCTTAATTCTTCCTTTGATTCTGGAGGACTTCAGCTGGCACTCTGTTCACCCACAAAACAGGGCACCACAATGACAGAGTAAGGGCTTACATACTCTGCTGTTACTGTCAAGGTTTTAAGACTAAAGACAACAAATAATACTGTAAGTTGAGGCGAGTTTTATTTAGACTGTACAAACAGGGCATTGGGGAAAAAACACAGTGGCTTGATGTTGGGACCAGTTCTATGAATTAAGTGGAGTAAGAAATTAAAAAGGCACTAATCTTAAGAAAAGACACTCCATATATTCTAAGAATATAATTCATTTAATACTGTTAATCTCATAGCACAAAAAATAAAACAAGCTATGATCCCCAAAATAAATTTTAAAAGCTTACACTTAATATTATTGCCTGAAGATCATGGTCTTTAAATTACATATTGTGTTTTAAAGTTTACACAGTGAAGACTGTCTCAAATACAAGGCCACCTTTCCCACTGCAATAATTGTATCCTTGTCCCAAAACACACTTTAACACAAATGAACAGAAAATGACAACTATACAGGAACGCTTTCACTGGTCCCAAAAGGCAGTCTTTTAGGCAGGTCTCACTTGCAAATGCAGGTAATTGAGGAAAATGCTTGAAAACTGGACTAGAAAACAAAGGCAGCCCACTCATTCCCAGGATGTTAATATAATATAAAAATTCATTTACAGGCACATGAAATGGCACAAAGAATGCTGTTTTTCCCTTTACAAAAATAATGCTCAGGCTCTTCAGAGCCCCAACCCAAACAGGATATTCCCTTTTGCTTATTCTTTCCCAATTTGTAAACAATCATGAATTAAATTAGCGCTTATCCAGTGATGGACACTGATTAAAACAGTCTTCATTTAAACTTTCAGACTGGTCAGAGGCTTCAAGGTGTATATACACATGTACACAGCAGGAGGAAGCCAAGCACTGAGCCCACTGTGGCACCAGGTCATTACACCAGCTCCTAGGTCCAAAGCAAGAACAGCTTTAATGGTGCATAGATTGAAGCCATCACTTGTAGGCTCTCATGCTTCATATCAAGGTTACCTTACACGCCCAAGAACATTTACACTGATAGGTTATCACTCAAATGTAGGAGGTTTCATAAAGCAACAGACAGCACACGTGTAAGCAAGCGACAAGCGATTGAGAATCCAGAGTCCTTCAAAGAGAAACACACACTGATCAAATGCAGTCTTTATATGAAAATACTTGTCTCATAGTAAAATAGCCAAGACACATTTTGAAGCAAGGTTACAATCAGCTTAGGCTGGTCAGTATGCTACATTGAAACCACATTTTACATACCTGAACCACACCACTGCTACTTGGAGAAACACTGTTCATTGGTGGCCCAAAACCAGGCTCACAGAATTTAAGAATTCTTGTCTTCGCATCAGATGCCACTACACACAAATTTTGCATAGTTTTGAAGGCAAATGTTTGCTTTTCTGCAGTATCAGAACATAATTAAACCTAAAACAACATCTGTGTTCAAGGCATACACCTTATTCAATGAGGGGATGAGTCAAGACATTTATTTCAGTGAAAAAAATTCAGGTTAAAAGCTGTGTTCAAGGTCTCAAATCTCACAGTATTTATTTACCGCGCAAAGGAAGAATTCAACCATCAGTCTTCTGAAGAGCTGCCTGTAACTAGGCCAGGCCTGAAATAAGATTTCTCTGCAGCAGACTGAGCTTAGTGCAGTTTCTGTATTCAGAAGATGACTTTCAGTAGTACAATCTGTGTAGTAAACGTGTGGGTATCACTGGGGCACAGGAAAAGCATGACCTTCTTTAGTTAAGAGCTGCATAGCTTTTCTTTGCAAGACAAAATGTCAATGCCTATTGTCAAGAATTACAGCACCAAACAGTTCAGTCAATGCTACTCTACTTCACAGTTAATTTGGTAGTAAAATGCTCTACAAGAACTTCTAGACTGTCAGCCACTCGATCAATACTACAGAAAACAGCTAATAGATGAACGGAGACTTCTTTAAAACCTGGCATTGTTGCAAATGCCATTTTTGCAGTTCTTCAGTGCCTTCCAACTCAGAATCTCATGGCACTTCCATACCAACTAAGAACAACATGATTTTATTAGGGTCAAGTAACACAAACCAACAAGAAAACATGCTGGAGCTTAAGACAATGCTTATATCATTTGACAATTATGAGAACTGGTGAGATTCTGCAGATGTTTGAAGTTTCTCATTTCGCTACAACTGACAGCCTTCCAAAGCTGAAAAATGGGGGCTGCTGTTTTCCTGTAGCTTCCACATCAGACATTTGCTTTACCCAGGCTGTCTGAAAAGGGAGGTTTTGTAGTTGTAGTCTTTGCACACATGTATTCTGTTAATTCAGTGTTCCACCATTTTAAAAAGAGCATTCCAGTTCACCTACAACACACATTTGAAGGTGGTGGTACAGGACTCCACTGTACCCACGCTTTGATCTGCACCCAGGCTCAGGGTGAGCACCTGTATGGCATGAGCTGCACTCGCTGCAGCCACGTGTTCCCTGCTGTAAGAACAGTTACAGCAGCACAGCTCAGGTACAGAAACAGGGAAGAAGTTGTACTGGTAACAGACACCTTTGTGGCCTCCTCCAGCCTGAGCATTAACTTATCACACGGGGGAACCCAGGCAGCTGACTCCAATTAACCATTTCCTAGAAGATGCTGGGAAGGGGAGGGACCTGGGGCACACATAAACCAGAGCCAACTCAGTTGGAAGGGTGAAAAAAGATGACAGCATGCAGAAGACCTGGGGTACAAGCAAGGAAGAAGAAGGAGGGATAAAAAAGAAGATGAAAGCAGCCCGGGAAGAGAAGCACAGCAACACAGAGACACCCTGGAAAGAAAGTACTGTGTTTGAAAAGGAGCTTTCAATGAGCTGGGGCTGGCATAGCTAGGAAACTTTGGAGAGAGCAGGGACCTTACAGAGAAATGGATATAAAAGGTGTTTAATTAAGTAAGAGGATTTTATCAGTATTCACCAAGTTCTGTCCTGCTCCTCTCCTACCTCTCCATGCCCTGGTGGTCTGATCTGTCTGCCACATAACAGATGAGCACTTCTATACTCAACTACACTTTCAACACTGCAGAAGAGCTGTATGTAGACCAGGCCAAAGTGTTTCCCCTTAAAGCTCACTTTCTACAGTTAGTGCTTGCAAAAGTCAACACAAATTCATTAAATATGTCAAAACCAGGTTACAAATATCAACCCCTCCTAAGTTTCCTTATAAATAAATGCCTCAGCTTCAATGCAGCTCAATCAATGGTTATTTGCATTTAACACACACTGTTTCAGGAAGGTCAACAACAAGCTTAAGAGTTAACAGAAAAGAGCAGTGTCTAATACAACTGCTTAGAATACATAAGCTCCAATTATTGTCCTTTGAAGAGACCATCATTTTAAATGTACTACCTTAGGACAGGTCGTTTTAAAACTAAATCTTCTTCAGTCCTAAAATTGCATTTTTGTTGTTGCTTTTTGTTGGACAGTAACGCACGACTTGCATGTTTGACCTAAGATTAGGGCTCTTCCTACTGAGCAAACTAGAAAAAGTCCATGGAAGTCTCAAGAGGAAAGGTTTTCTTCCCATCCCTCTCTGCTAATATTCTGGTTCAGTCTTCTCCAGCTTAAGGCCCAACAGTTTTAAAAGTGAAACTAAATTCTGGATGATGCAACTATGGTATGCAGGTCAGGCAGTGACTTCAGTTGTATGTATTCCCAATGTATAGTAAAAGAACTGTCAAACTGCAGCAAGCTGGCAAATGGGCAATGCTAGCAATGTGCCATTAAGTCACCATCCCACCTCAGACAATGCTAATGATAGCCAGGAACAGGAAGCAGCAGTGGAACTCGGGCACGGGGAGTCATTCGCTCTCCTCGGGGTTCTGAGGGTCAAAGATTTTGACGTGTGTGAAGGGGAACAGCCCCTTCCGACCGTTCACTTCTCCTTCCCACTGGCCATTTATATTCATCCTTGTCACCTTCACAATGTCTCCAACCTGTGTGATTAGAAAAAAAAAGAGAAGTTAGCACACATGGGAATCCCACCTCTGATACAATTCAAATGGTGAGGAACGACAAATAGGGAGAAAAACCTCACCCTGTTCTTGGCATAAGGTTCAACTGAAAAGTGACTTTCCCCTAACTACAATACCAGTATTTTGCTGCTAAAGGTGGTAATGTTGTCTATGCTCTTTCTCAGAGTATATGTATATTTACATGTACTCTCAATGTAAATTTACAAATTACTGAACTAAGCCTTTTCCTGTAGCAAAGCTTACAGCTTTTAAATATCTTTAGCTTAGATATAAATTAACATAACTAAAGATACCATCAGTGATGAGATGCAACATCCATTCAAAAGAGCACAGTGCTTGTACTGCTTTTAGCATCATCTGACTTAGGGGGAATTTAGTTTTTCAAAGAGAGATTCCTAAGGCAAAGAAACCATTATTTGAAGGTCTAGGTCTGATTATCACAGTTGAAGAACCCTCTGTAGTTTCTAAAACAGTGGTACACTTCCAAAGTAGGCAAAAGCTATCTCAAACCTTTTTTTAGTATTAGATGTACAGATTCTAGCTTTATTTATTGTTACCACTTCTCCTTTCTGCCAAAGGATTTGAAACAGGAATGATGACATGTCAAGCCTTTCCTACCATCACTGTGTCTCTTCCTATCTGGCAGTGAAAGGTGAGAAAAGCCTAAACAATGATCAAGTAAGAAACACCAGCTCCAACGGTAATAAGTTATACTCTTATTCTTCAGTATGTGTATTTATTTTGGATTAGGGCAATTCAGAAAGCAAAACACCCAATGTGACAAGTAGTATTTAAGAGGAGCTAAATGCTCCTTCTCCCTTAAATGCTTCAAGACAGTTGAACATGTGGTCTCTTGCAGCAGCTCTCTAACCTTCCACCTCCCTTCCTGTTTACTTAATTGCCTCGATGTGGTAACAATGATAGTAAATATTAGAACAGTGGCAGTAGCAGCCAAGAACCACATTCACAGAGAGTAGAATCAGCCCATGACCAACAGTTCATAAGTTGCTTTCCCAAACTAGGTCCAAGCTCTTTGTAGTTGAGTCTCAGTTACCAAACTATGACTGTGAAATTCAAAGGAAACTAGCTTTAATCTTCTTGAGGGAAAAATAGCCTTTCATTCCGATACAGCATGTATAACCATTTGTCTACATGATCTAAATAGTATGAAAATTCAGAACAGGTGCAAATAGGCCCTTGGCCGAGGTCCTTAAACTAAAATTTTTCAGGTAAGACCTGTATATTTTATGTTAAAGGGAAAACCACTAGTTTACAAAACAGTGTGCATGCCCCTAGGTGATCTGGAGCCTGTTAAAACCCGTTACCATTACTCCAATAGATATTTTTTACATATCACTCAGAAGCAAGAATCCTTAAGTGAAATCTAAGATACTGTAATAAACTCCTTGCCAGTCAGTCACTCAGTGTTATATCTCTCACAATAAAGGTTGTCAAACCCCACAACTATTTTTAGAGATTTAAGCTTTATGCTGTGTATTACAATGAAATTAGACCTTTTAGCAAAATGTGCTGCTCTGCC
Source organism: Campylorhamphus procurvoides (assembly GCA_013396655.1). NCBI lineage: Eukaryota > Metazoa > Chordata > Aves > Passeriformes > Dendrocolaptidae > Campylorhamphus > Campylorhamphus procurvoides. The sequence goes on from WBMV01000122.1 coordinate 327,966, forward strand.
TTCCCTGTTTTCTCTCCACTATTTGTGTTGTCTGTGTCCTGTCCACCCTCCCCCAAATCTGAGACTGTCATACTTGAAATGACTGTAATCTTGTGCTTTTGAGAGAAGAGAAAACCCTCTGAACTCCCAGGAATTCTTAGGATATAACTCTATGAGAGCACATTACTTTATTTAACAGGCATTTTTTATTTATGCTGTTCCTGAACTCCAAAATGAATGCAGCACATAGGCTGAAGCAGTTCAGCAGTGCCCATGATAGTCAGCACGTACACACAGCATTAACCTGACTGGTTTCCATCTCTCCAGGGCCTGCTGCAGCAAGCTTTTATTGTGTATTTGCTAAAAAGCACAATTTGTCAGACTTCTCACCAAATAGAAAGGCTAAAGCTTTAAATAGTAACAAGATGACCTAAACAGGAACCTAGCAAATGCCTCTTTAGGAAAAGGTTGATAATATCTATAAATACTCAGTGTTACATTGCTATATTTAAATAACCCTTGAAGACAGATCTAAGTTCCTAGTTTCAGACCCAAATTGAAGAAGACACAGCTAACATCACAACAGTTCAAAGCTAGTAAGAAACTGTATTTACACCACACCATAAACCTGATCCACTCTCAAACCCTTTAATATTAAAAATAATCTGTAGTACACTGGATCAAAACATGGACCTGCATTTTCTGAGAGTCTCACAATGTAATTCTGTTCATATGTTTTAGTAAAGACCGAGCTCTAGAAATATTTGGCTGTGAGTGATTCCACAATGTGAAGAGGTTTGGGAGTCTTACTTCAGCTGAGTGAAAAAACCCATTTACAGTATGTCTGTTATTGCACTGCAACAAACTGCCATGTAGATTAATGGTGTAAAATGTCCTTTACACTGCTGGGTGGGCAAAGCTGCTCCAGCAGCATCTGCCACTAAAGAGCTGGCCAACAAAAGCTACTCAGAAATACTCCCATGTGCCAAGAACCTCTGGATAATAATTTGCAACAACCTGATTTTTTTTAAACTAAAGCTTCTGAATATCCTCTTGTATGATATTTAAAAATAGTTTCCCTAAGAAGACTACATGAACCAGCATTTTGAAGTAAGATTTTTGGAGCAGGAATCTTGATTTCATGATAGAGCAACTCATGGATCTTATATTAAAGACCTTAATTTTGATAATGTCTAGAAAAATCTGATCAAATAGTGTTTTTCAAGTATGTATTTTACCCCAAGTATTAAGTTGGTAAGTGCTTTATAAAGCATCTACAATATGGTCAGCTGAGGTGTGATCTCCCACTAAAATTATTTAACACACTATTTTTTTCAGGGAATATTTCAAGGCAGAGTCAGAAGAATTGTCTTATGATTAGGCACAGGACAGAGTCAGGAGACCTGGTTCTATTCTCATCTCTGCCCCAGACTTCCTGTATGACTCTGGACAGCTCATAGCCCTTATCTATAAATTAGGATAACACTTCCTTAGACTCAGCATTTCTCAGAGAGGTTAATTCAGTTTTAAGGCACACCAGCATCACTGGATGGAAGTACTGCTGCTGAAATGAGTAATGCTTCTGAAATTAAGCCATTTGGTTACACCCAAATGATAAAAATCAAAACGTATTTTAGATAGCATCTTTCATTATGTCCTTGTTAGAGTATGAATTCAAAGCCCTGGGGAAACACAGGCTGTGGAACATGCCAGTCAGGAAGCTTCCTTCAGTCACTCCAGACTCTTCCATACCTCTCTGCCACTTGAAGCTGATTCATATCCTATAAAATGCCACTTTAGTCACACAGCCAACCAATTCAATGAGTTTTACAGAGATTCCAACAATTGTATGTTAATAGTTCTATGGCTGGTAGAGAACTGGAATGTAAGTCTAAGGAGATAAAAATGCATTAAAACTCTAAATCATTACTTCAGTCCACTGGGTCAATGCTACAGAAAACACTGCTCTCTGAAATCTACAGGGTGTTGAATCTTAGTCATTATCCTAATTAGTGTCACAGCTCATCTTCTTTGTTAACACCAGTGTTAGTACCAAAACCAACAGAGAAGAATAAAGAGACACTGAGAAACCACCTGATATCCCACTGTCCCCCAAAGATATGCAGCTACACAAAAGAGGCAGAATCCAGGCAGAGTGCAAACAGGACAAAGGGACACTGAAGGAGGTGGAGCTTTATGTGGTGAAGATCCAAGAAACCAACAGACTGAAAGCACAGTTAATTTTCCTTCACTTCTGATGTTCTGTGCCAGAAGAAAAATAACTGATGCTCAAACCAGAGAATCAAATAGTTCAGAGGAAAGACCTTCTATTTTGAGACATGAAAAAAGGTCAAAGGGCAGCACAGAAATGGGAAAGTCCTAGATGCAATTAATCTGGCCTCACCTAGGAGCAGAGTAAAACAAAGGCACTTTAAATTTTGCCTAGAGCTCAGAATTGTCAGAGCAGGGGCTGCAGCACTGAAAACGTGCTGCTTTTCTGTAAACAACAGCAGCCTGTCTCCCTCGGATTAGGCCAATTGTCATGACTGTACAGAATTTGGAGAGCTCACTTTCAATTCAACAGTTAAAACAACTGAAGTTCCCCAATCAACCCTTCACAAGAATAGGCTCAATATTTTGCTTAAACCCCAGACCTTGTGGGTTAAATGCATTTTACTGTTTAACACAGCAATGCTGAGTTTCCTTGGCTTAAGAAAAACACAATGATTGTTGTCTGCTGAAAAAAATAGCCTAATTTCCTAATTAAGCAAGTTCTACTACTAGCACATTTTGGCCTACTTCTCTCAACTTTCCTTTGGAGAGGGAAAAAGTTAACTGTAACCTAATTGCAACAAGCTCAAAAGAAATACTGTAAGTCAGTTATGTAATTATGGTGAATGGATATTTATTTCACCAAAACATTTTGGTGACAGGTTAATTTTGTACTAACAAACATACATGTAAATGATGGATATCTTATCAAAAGATAAACTACTTAACACCATAATGCTGGCAGAGATCTATAAAAAGCCATCATTAGTTTAAAAACTATGCTATAAAAATATAGTGCAACTCTTGTTTAAAATAGTTCTTTGATTCTGAAACACTGCCATGTTAACTCTGCAGATGAACTCTAGGACTACTATTTAGTGCCTTCCAAATTGTCTGACACTTATTAGAGTGTTTGCAATATATTTAAGAACCATTTTTTAAACACGTGGCAGGCATAACTCTAGTGGCTGCTGCTGGTCTCCCATTTCTGGTTCCTTGTGCCATTTTGCTCCATTTTGTAAGTGAATTTGGTTTTCATGTCCTGGTTAGAGCCTGCCAGTTTAAAACCAAGCTATTACTAACAGACTGGCTATAGAACTACTACTAGTTATTAAATGCTGAGAAACTTTCAGGGAGACTTTGCTTTGCTATACCAGTGCCAGAGTGTCTGCTCTTACAAAACTCTTCTTCAAGTGCTATCCCACCCATATGACCTCTGAACATGGGACTGCCCTCCTCGTTTTCTCATAGTACAGCGGGACTGAAGAACAGCAGGACATAACCCTGCAGAGTTCCAGTCCCAGTAAACACAGGACACTATCCCTGTCCTTCATATTCCTTCCTCTACAGCACCAGGGAGGAAGGAAACAGCTTCTTGGCTGAAGGCACACAAGTAAAGAAACAGATCTGAGTCTTTGGCTGTTGTGCTTTTCACTTGTGTGGTTGGAGGTTTTTTATTTTTATTTCGTGGTTTGGTTGGTTGGTGGTCTGTTGGTTGTTTTTTTTTAATGCAGTAGCCATGAAAATTCTACACATATTAGTAATAAAATTAGCTGTATTGAGAAACTACAGACTTCAATCATCTAAATAAAAACATTAAACCTCAACTGCCAAGGTAACTAACTCAACTGACAAGACCATATGTAAATCTTAGAAGTACATGTAATTCATCACAGGCTTTAATTGTTCCCAAAGTTATATGTACCACCAACTGTAAGCTTTGAGATAATACCTATACTTAAAACTACTGTTTTAGCCTATAAAGAGATTATGATTTATTTTATTTTAAAGAATGAAAGTAGATTATACAACACAGTAGGATCGAATCAACACTTAGCCATTAGTCACTTCAGTAATACCCATAATGAGAGAGGTTGTGAATTCCCCCTCCCTGGGAGTGCTCAGGGCCAGACTGGATGGGGCTCTGAGCAACCTGGTCTAGTGGAAGGGACTGGAACAATATGATCTTTAAGGTCCCTACCAACCCAAACCACAGTCTATATGAATGCTAAATAAATTCAGCCCAGCAATAATAAATGCAGTGTTAACTAGTAACCTCCAGAAACAGCACTGCAGTTGCTCTTGAACTGTCACACTTTAATACTATTTAAAAGTTGAACACTCCGTTATTATCCAACCAAACAATCTGGTTTCAGATTTTCTGTACAACAGTCACTTCTTTTACATTTTTCATGTGAGAAATTAAAAAAAAATATACCTTGCTTACAAAACAAGCTTCTCTATAACAGAATGGCTATGAATTTTTACCTTTTCTTGAAGAGAAATTCTATCAGGTTATGTAAACAGCAGTGTACAATAGAAAAACTGGACCTGCAGGCAGGGAGCTTGTCCCATTTTCAAGCTGAACCCAGGAAAATGACATCTCTTCACTTAAAAGGAAGTCAAGCCTTACTATGCAATAGCTTTATTTACTCCAGATGGTATTCTCTTCCTTTTAAGTACTGTCTGTTTGCTGACCACACAAGGCTAGATCCAGTGAACAGATATTTTGCCCTCCTAATGTTTTGCCAGTTCAAATGAGATTGCACAATCAAGAGCCGTATCATCATCCTAAGGAGGTGTGCTACCTGTGCAAGCTGAGCTGCCATTCAGAGGACACTTAACTAAGTTATGAAAGAACACCATGAACATTCTTCCCCAAGACATTCCCACAACCTCTTCTTTGTCTAACAGTAGCTGCTTTCAATGGTCTTACAAAACAACAGCTTCAAGTGGCTTAGATTATTCAGTGATGTGTAGAGCCCTGACAAGACTGGGATTAAATACATCATCAGGGCCCTGAAGGTGTTTGGCAACCTGAAGGAAGATCATGAGAAACTCCATGGTTTTTTTCTTTAACATTAGCCCATGTTACAAAAAAAAAAGTTCCCTATGCATGGACATATATGGAGAAGTTGTGATCACTGATTTCAATGAAAATACAGATCAGTTCCCAGAATTCTGTTTCTGAAGCTCTTCAGAAGCCAGAGTGTGCATAAGGTGCACTTGCAAAGAAACCAGACTGCATGGGACAAAATATGCCAGTGCTGGGAGACCCCAAGACATGAGGCAGTAAGTGATTAGTGGATGAGAAGAATCTCTTGAACAAAACTTGAGCCATTTCAAGGTTCAAAACAAGTCAAACCTATGTGTTGGTCAGAGAATTCCAAGTGGTTCTGCTACCCTGCAGCAATGCCAATTCCCTGAAGTAGTTCCATGACACATTGATAACATAACAAAATCAATCACTTGCCTTGCCTTGCTTTCAGAAGCATGAGTAGTTTTGGCAGGAATGTTCTGTACAGTGCAATTGGCAGGGAATTTACACTTTGTTCTATGATAATTTTCACACACTGTTCACAAACAAGCTTCCAGATTTCATAAGACACAAAACTCAGTGATATATATTTACCTTTTAACCCCATAAGAGTAATCACCTGTAGAAGCTTTACAAATACAGGAGGAAAAAACACTTAGGGTGAGTATTATGAATCACTGGAACTTACAAATCCAACCTTCCAAATTTCAGTCAAAAGTATCAGCCATAGGTAACAGCTTTAACTTGCAAAGTAATTGGGCAAAACCAACATGAAAAGTTCAAAAGTATTTTTAAAACCATTATTATTTTACTTGCTAAAATGTTGTTGCTTCCTGTGCTTGTTTCCTTGCAGTATTGCAGCACGCTCACATTTAACCTTGGACACTAGAACATATTCCAGTTAAGACACTTTTGAACTGTGGGTTAATTAGTACTAACTGGTTCACTTAGTACATAGTCTAAATGTAACAGTCTCAGTATTCTGGATATAGCTTTTGAGAGCTTCTTCTAATCCATCCTTTATTCCAGTTAAACTAGTGCTCTGACATGAATTCTTCACTATTTACAGAAAAAAACTCTAAAGTCTTAAAAACATCCCTAATAAAAATAAAAAATGCTTTGGCAAGCACAGGAACTCAAGCACAACTTTAGATGTTACATTACAGTCCTTCATCTAACCCACTCACCTCTGATTCAGGACTTAAGGTTTCTCAAATTCCACTTTTGAAAATCAAAGTAAACGGGACTAAAGTATTTGTAATATATTCTGCCCAGATTTCAGCTCTCAGCATGAGATCAAGTGCAGCCGAGGATCAGAAAGACTATGTGTATCAGCAATCCTTACCTTTCTCTGAAGGATGCCAGTTCTCCACCTGGAACACTGCAGTGATTAATGAAACATTTTTCCTTCCCCAAGATTAGGTGGAGAAGCAAAGTCATCCTCTGACTAGCACTTACTTCCACAGCAGCATGTGTACACTCCACTGCCCTTGTAATATCTGCACTGTTGAACAAGCAGCGGGGGAAAATACAGGTCCTGAAGTTACTGACTTGGTCACTTTTCTCAAAGGAAGTGGTGCAGATGAAGCAATTTTTGTAGATGTTTCTTCAGAATGTGACCTAACTTCTTCTCAGTCCCTCCACATAACTGAACAGACTCCATAGGGAGGCAGCCACACCAACTTCACCACTAACAATTTTTGGCTGCTTCTTTTACACGGCAATTGAAAACTCCAAGACTTGAGGAGAGGAAAAACTTACCTCTAATGCCAGCGCAGTCTTGTCATAAGCACAGGGTACTCTCTTTTGGATAGCTTTGGCATAGACTGGTCCATTCTGTGTTGATGGCAGAGGATTGATCACTGCTCCAGGTGTACTGGATACTGAGGGAAGGGGACTCGCGGTTTGAGGCTGAGCGTAAGCGTGGGCAGGTTCTGGAATGCCATAACTGTTGGAATTCCTGTTTCCATGCTTCCCAATAGAAGATCTGACCAGCTTTTCTACATAAGGAACAGGGATCATCCCAATCCGACCATCCTTGTTCCTGGCGCTCCACCACTGTTCTTCTGGCTTCTCCACAATGACCAGGATCTCGCCCTTTTTAAACGGAAGATCCTCAGCATCGTTGCCAGGGAAGTCATAGAGAGTCCGAACATACTCCACGTTCTCCTCTGCAGTGGACATGGCAGGGGCAGATCCAGACCCCACGGGAGGACTGGGATACCTAAGTGCAAAGAAGACTGGTAAAAGTGATGGCCAAGCACCAGTTTTACTGCAGAAGCATCAATTAGAGGAGAATTATTTATTCAGCTTTATTATATTGGCTTGGTAGCACTGTGAGGCATTTCATGAGTAACTCATACTCTCAAGTAATTACTGAAATACCCAAATTAGCTACCCCAGAAACCAAATAAAAATACATCATGGATGCAGCAAACTGGGAGAAATAACAAAATCTTCATCCTCTTGGTCTGGATTGTTGTGAGGACTTCAGAGTAGAGTAAAACTAATTCTATAGCATAAATTATGAGAGCCATGATAGAGAAAACCAAGTGAAAATTATTTGGATGACTGGGGTGGAAGGGCAATACCTAGAAATGTAGCTGTGACTCTCTTCAAGAGCACCCCCACCCTGAGTTATCCAAATAATTTGTTTCATTTCAACATCAGCATCCACTTCTAAATACTTTAGTAACTTTAAGTGATAGATTTGAGGCAGTGCAGTGAAAAAATGGAACAGAAGTATGACATCTTCATAAAAGACAGGATGAAATACTTGAATCCAAGTTAAGAAGGGAGTAAGGAGAAAAAAAAAGCTAGCCTTCTAGAAATATTCCATGCCTTATTAACCAAAGATAGTATTATCTTTACTCACATAATTGTTTATTACTATGTCCATCATATGTCAAATACAGGCCCTTTGTTGTCTGTGATAATATATGATTTGCCATCAAATGAGATTATTTTCACTGCAATGCATTTTCATCCTAAATGTTATACATTTTATTCAAAGCAGCTGTCAGAAATCTTAACGGATATAGGCCACAGCAGATACTTATTATCTAAGCTACGATAGCAAGAATGCATGTCATTAGCCTACTTCAATTCTCTTTGCAACCTGCAAGATATGATGGAAGTCAAATCCCTCTGATTTTCGCAAGATATGCCAGAAGCCCTGAACAGAGAGATATTCAATCTTTCAGACACCCTGCTGTAGGCAAAGAGAGGGGAGAGAGGGAACCCTTCAGGGAGCAGTCACTCTCAAAAGCAGGAGGTCAGGAGCATCTGCAGTGATGGTCAGGGCTCATTATTAGAGACACAAACCAAACAAAGTTTAAAATGGTCTATTTTCAACTGTTTAAAGTGTCAGCTCTGAGATCTGAAAGCATCGCATGGCTCTGCACAACAAACTGCTTAATCCTACTGCAAAAGCCACCTTTCAGGCTGTACTTCATGAAATTAAAAGAATGAACAGCTTCCAACAGCACAAGCATCTGACTGCAATGAAAATGCCAGAGAAATGAGAATTAGCAAAACAGTTCTGCAGCATGTACCTGTCCACCCCTATTCTAAATCTAGTGCATCAACTAAAAATAAATTAAAAAGAAATCCGGAAATGCTACCTCTCATCCTCCCTCCTACAGCAGGAAGTTTCCTTTGAACAGAGTTTCAAACCATAACCACGTCATTGATTTTTCTAAAAAGAATTTTAACAAAAGTCATGCTAAGGAAAACCACCTAGTCAATCCCATTTATAGCTTTATAAAAAAGCCTGTCAGTTCACAGCAGGTTCAGTCCCATCTGTCTGTGCTGGGAGAACAATAAGCAATTGAAACCTTGAAAATAAGGTGGTACTAAAATGTTCATAGAACATTTCACACAGGACTCCTAACAAATACCAAGTGAGCAAGTGGAATCTGCTCCAAGTTTTCAAGTGTTTTGAGAAAGCCAAGTCAGCCATGGCCACAATGACTGAGTTTTCACATCCAGAAAGGTACAAGAGTATCCAGGTTAAGGAAAATGGAGATAAGCATAAAAATTGCTTCAGTGTAAGACTTCTGTCCTCCCAAGTGTCCATAAGTTTAAGCACACACATAACACTGGGCAGCTCCATTTAAGCATTCCTGCAATGGTGAAAGTGATTTTTTCCCACCTACCCATCTTTCTAGACACAGACACTACACAGAAGGCTTGTGAGCATACTGACAGAGTTCCTAAGGCTAGTGCTTTTGTCACATCCTGCCCATTATCTGACAGCTTCTCAGAAAGACTTCTGACCACTTGAGGTTTTTCAGCTTGAGAAGCTATTGTCAACCTTTGACAAGCTGCTGGTTGTCATTAAGTCCTGGTCTACGCCAAGGTTAAACTGTGATTTTAAACCTCAAAGTTATTCTTCCTCCCTAAGAACCTGCTAATCCACAAAATGTAAGATGTTAAAACGGAGAATTTAGAAGTGAACCAATCAATTTCTTTTTTTAATACATCACTACTTTTCTAGTTTTATATCACTTCCTTCTATTCGGGAAGCCCAAAAGCTCTGAAATATGATAATGAGAAAGGCTTTATTGATTAAAAATAAGAAATACTTTCTAGGGTTCTTGATAAGCAGTTTACTGATGCAGGATGCAGGTATGTCCCATGCTGGGAACAGGACAAAGAAGGAGCTCATAGCCAAGTCACATTTTCCCATCCTCCTAGAACAGCATTTCTCAGCATAGTGCATGGAGTGTGCAGATATAGATGAAGAGTGACATAACCAAACTGTGAGAAATAAATACTTCACATTTTTGTTGGGTGGGAATGCCACTCTAGAAGTTTGTGAAATACTGTTCTAGAATGTATTAATGCTGACTTAAAAGGGTGAAGCAGTCTAACCACATAAAGGCCTGTTCTATTGCAATCAGAGTGGATGCAAGGGCAGACAGCAGCAAATTAAGCTCCGAGGCTGCACTTCAATCTCTGAGAAGACTAGTGAGCCAGCTTCTCAGCCATCCTTGGAACAGAAAGACAATACCAGAAGGGTAACACAAAAAGGGTGACGTGCTCTGGCACGACCACACCCTCTTGCAAGGCAATTATAGCCAGTGGTACAGAGTTACATGGTACCTTTACATATCTACACGCACCGTAAGGACACGGTCTGTGCCTTGTGTGGATGACCCGACTGAAAGAACAACCCGTAATGGTCAGCGAGAGCCGGAGCGTTAAGAAGGCCCAGTGTTAGAAAATTATGTTTCCTCCGTATACACAGCATACACCTCCACTGCCAGGATCCCGGAGCTACTCGGCTGGACTGTGACACCTTTATAGGTCCCTTCTGGTGCCACCTCGAGCAAAGGTGGCGGTGGGTGGGGCGAGGGGAGGGTGGCACTCACCTGGGCGCGGGCTCGATGAGGGTGGTGGTGTCCAGGTAGTGGATCTTGTAGAACTCCAGCAGGGCTGGCAGGTGCTCGAACTCCTGGTCGCCGATCTTAAAGCGGCGGTTGGGCAAGGAGTTGATGATGTAGTGGGAGACGCGGGAGTTCTCGGACACCGAGAGGACATAATCGCCCGGGCAGGTGGAGGAGTCCCGCACCAGGAACATGCCGTGCCGCTGGCCCTGCAGCCGCGTCTGCGCCTCCGCCCGCGACACCGGGCCCACGTACCAGCTGGAGCGGTCCGACGAATCGAAACGGGCGGCCGAGGACATGGCTCCGGCCGGGGAGGGGGAAGGCGGCGGAGGAAGGACGGTGAGCAGCCCGAAGGCCCTGCCGGAGGAAGCGGCCCGGGGAAGGGAAGGCCTGGGCAGAGAGGCCTGGGGGGGGCGCGGGGGGAGCGGCTCGTGCCCTGCCCAGGAGAGAGGGAGCCCGGGGGAAAGGGGATGGGGGAGAAGGAAG
>WBMV01000122.1:339253-360499 GCA_013396655.1 Campylorhamphus procurvoides
CATGGCCAGTGTGTGGGGCTGGCACTGTGCCCCTGCCCACTGCTGCGCCCACCTGTGGGACACCAGCCTGCGCCCCACACGCTGCTACCTTCCCTTCCCTTCCCTTCCCTTCCCTTCCCTTCCCTCTGTGCTCCCAATCCCAGCAGTGCCAGTGCCCTGGTCCCAGGCACTTTGGGGGCACACATCAGCTCCCCTGAGGTTTTGGGTTTTCACTAGTTAAATTCATACTTTTTTTTTTTTAAGGAACAAAACGGACCGCTGTGATAATCATCTCCGCTCAAGATAACTTCCTACGAGCTCCAAGAGGCCTTGTTCCCAGATAAGGGCAGCCCAAGCCCTGCACGGCCCAGGCAGGAGGGACGATGGTGATGGTATGTCTGAGGAGGAAGGCAGGCTCAGCAGGGCTCCAAGGCAGTGCAGAAAGAGATGTCTGAGTTCAAGGAGGTTGGTGACCCCATGGGAGGCACCGAGGCCTCTGCTTGCCCTGCTCATGGTCCCCAAGTGTGGCTGCAAGGGGCCCAGAGGTGCCACAAAACTGTGCTAGTTCCCCACTCTTGCTGGGAACCTGTGCAGACAGTGTGATTTTTAGCTCAGGGACTTGGTGTAATTTGTGCTTTTGATTTTGGTGTGCTTTTCATTTTGCTTCGGGGGTGGTAATGTGAAATGAAGCTGTGTTTGAAAGCTAAAAACCCCCAACAGTTAAAATGGAGAAATAGATTTAAGATGTCTGTCTTGAAGTGCCTCACTGGACTGTTGGGCAGTCTTATTCCAGCTTTGCCATCTTTCCTTCATGTTTTACCTTTTCCAAAAGCTCAGTCACAACATAGTAATTTTTTTTTTTGGTCTTTTTTCTTCTTCCTACATTGGCAACCAGTGCCAGCTGAGGTGTCTGGATTGGAACATATGGGCTGTGTCTCTGCAGACATTTAACAAAGTTCACATCATCTAAAATGGAAGACTCCTCCAGTGTCATGTTTAGTCAAAATCATCCAGGAGAGTCTCATAACATCACTAACAGGAAAGGATCTTAAAGCAGCTCCTGAATACATGCACAGGTGTCATTCTACCAGCCTCTGACATACAGCCACATCCTGGGTGGAAAAGAACAGCAGTTAGTCATGTACAGCAACACTGGCAAAACAGTGACCCAGAGATGAATAATTACACCTGAAAATCCACATCTATGCAAAAATATTTCATCCATTGCTAGGAAAGCTTACTTATTAGCTATACCTTTGATCCATTCCTGCTGGTTTAAGTGCTTGTATCTGCCAATAAGAGGCAGTTTTAAACACATGTAGACAGGCTACAATAGATTATGAAGGTTATTATGTTTTCTTGTGTCATTTGAACAGGTTTGCATCATTTTCTCTTTGGCCATGACCAAAATGCAGATTAAAAGGTAGCACTCAGACTTGCAATAACATGCTAAATACTGTTTAAAAATAATTACAAAAGCCACAAGTTAGCAGCAGATTTAGTAACACATAGTATATGAAAAGGAAATAAACATTGCTATTGCTGCATTTGATTGAATTACAATTTTTGTTAAAATTAAATGTAGTAAGTCAAGTACATAGTGATTTTGCCTCCATTTTGCACAGATAATACTAAAATCTCATGAGACAGGTCAGAAATAAATAGTATTAATTATCAACTGGTTTTTTGCAGTACTGCATGGGGCTGGACTGATGCTGGAGAACCAGGAGACCCACCTTCCCATCCAGAGAGGATTCTGAGGCGTGGAGGGGTTTTCAGATGGAAGGAAGTGCCACATTTAGATGTTCTGAGCTGGTATGTAAGCAGGCTGTGTGCCTCCTTCAAGTAATTCCCCCCTCAGTTTCAATAGCTGTGGTTAAACTCCATCAGATCTTTAGGTAAAAGATCCAACATTCTACTTCCCTATGAGAAAAAGGGGACTTGTTCAAGACCATTATCTGATAAGACTGGCCTTCAAGTTCCTAGACTAAAGACAGTCATCTTAGGTGTATTACATCCCTACAACTGCATTTGGTTTAGGAAGATAGGATGAATGTCTGGTACCACTCTACCTTTTTATTACATATAAATACATTTATGCTCTTTGACTTTACCTGTTGGCAGCTTCCACCCTCAGAGCATGGCCAAATGGAGGAGGTGGGGGGTTCTCAAAGTGCATCAGCTGCTGATGAAATAAAAACTCACTTGGCAGAATATTCCCTTGGGAAGGTCCCATACCTCTTTCCCTGTGCCCAGCTGCGCCTTCTTCCTTTCACCAGAAGCTTCTGACCCCATCAGCTGGGCTGAATGCCAAATAAATTGTACATGTGGCTGATCTCTAAGTAAGGAGAAGTAAATTTCTGTCAAGGGTATAGAATGAGAATCCTTATTTTGTTTCAAATCAAGTACTGGGTATGCTTCCAATGCAAAATTAACAACCCTAATTTAAACTGTGAGGAAATGGGAAAGAATGTGTTGGATTTGGAGGTAGACAGCTGGAGAAGAAATACAGTAGTGAAAGGAGTTATGAAACAAAAACTGAAGCAATCACAATCACTTCTGCAAATGTGGAAGCCTGAAATACTTCAGGATACAAGTCCACTAATTACAAATCTGGCAAATATGCCTGTACAGCTTTACCTTTGTGCTGGCAGGAAATAGGAAAATAGATCATCAAGAAACCTAATTATTCTTCTTCTGGACTTCCTAATGCATCAGCAGTTTAAGTGTTGGTATTTTGATCACTCAGTTCTGGAAGAGCTCTTTGATTGTTCTCTTACAGACCAAAAATAACTTAAAGATTTCTTAGTTCATTGTCCATCTGACCACAGTGTCTTGTCTTATGCTGTCTTGGAGGGCTTACTGTAAAAAAATTAATGCTTTTTACTGAAATGGGTTTTTACTGAAATGAAACACATGCAAATAGGATAATGCATGCTGTCATCAGTCCCATTATGCTCAGATGTAAAGGGATTTTTGGGGTGAAAGAACAGAAGTTTTGTTTTTATCAAATAATACCTTCCCTTAGGTTTAGTTCATGTAACTTAAGGGTATTATTCCAATAAGTAAAATAAAACTAGAAAAAATAATGCAGCACTAAGGTAGATGATCACCTGCTTTAAGGCAAAGTAATTTCCTTGTAACTGCATTCTAAGGCTTACCCTGATTTGCTTTGCACAGCATCCAACTGCAACATCAATGAATAATGCAGGCACAAAATTGCATATGCTGATAAATGGAGTAACAGATGAGCTTGCTATCTAAAACTCAGTATTCAAACACAGGAGGAGTGACTGGGTAGAAGCTGGAGTTTCCTTAAGATGTTTCTTTGGCTTATTTTTTACTCATGAATGTCTTATAATCTATGTAATCTAAGAATTAGCCTCTCAGCTAATTCTCAGTGGTTATTTGTCATAGTAAGTTATACCCTCTAGTGGCACACATAGGAAGAGGAGCCAAAGACTGATTATTTCTTTTGTCATTGTGAAAGAGGCTAAATAACATTTTATATACATAACATAAACAACCCTATAGCTTTGTATAACACAGGGTATCATTGTCTCCAAGGAAGTGCCATTTAAAAAGGGAAATGCACTGCATTGAGTTAGCTGTCTGGGGTTAGTTAGAACTGCTGGGTCTTGAATCACTTGTTTGCAGGCAAAACAAATTGCCACTGCAACACCTGCAGGCTGCAAGGAGTGGTTCTGGTGATGCCTAGGTCAGAGAGGTATGTCTTTACCTTGGTGGGCTACATTTAATTCCTACACATTTAATTAAAAGTAACTCTGGTGACAAAACAGAAATACTCACCAGTCTCTAATATTGCTGTGTAATAAAGTCTGTGTTTCCAGACTCTGTGTGCAGTCCAGAGTTCAGACTTTAAATCAGCTTCTAAACTAATGTGAAGCAAGATGGTAGCCAGGAAGCAATTATTTTAAGGTCTCATGAAGGAAGGATTTACTATGCTTTACCCTTCTCAGCTGTAGCTCCTGGCATTAGTTCAGCTACTGCAGGGTCTTGGACTAATGTAATCTTCAATACTTCTTGTTATCTCATTATTTCTTTTTTCTTTTGCTCTGGCAAACCAATCCCTGTTCTCTTTATCATCTTCTAAAGCATATAATAAAAGAAGGAAAAAATTGCCCATCTCCCAAGCTGGTGTAACTTTCCTGATACTACAGTAGTACTATAGGATTTAATTAAGTTCACTTTCAGCCTCCACATCACTGTTAATAAAACCGAGACAGCAGTTAAAAAAGTTCTGACAAGGATTTATTGATTTATGGTTGAGAACAAATGTGTCTGACAGTGGAACGACGAGATTGCCATACTCTGTACAGAGAGGTTTTTTCTAGAAATCTTCTTTCCACTGCATTGCCAGAACTTGCAGTATAGAAGTTCAGGAGTGGGTGTCAGTTCACAGGCTCTCTCCCAGTTACAAGGATGGCTGCATGCCCAGATGAGATGAAGGTTCAGACTTTCTTGTTAGTGTTCCTATTTCTGAATGTTCAACCTTGCTGAAAAACCAATTGAGCTGTCTGACACCTGGCACAGAAAGGGGGACACCAGGTGTCACCTTCCTGTGTGAAGCTGGCTAGGAAGTTTTATTACCAAAAATAAAAGGAAAACCAAAAAGCTAGTTCAAGCTAAAAGCTGGAAGGAAAGAAGCTAGTCAAGCTGAGCCTTCTGTGCCTTTTTTTCTGTCCATGCTGAAGGTTGAGAAAAGCCTCCTTTCGAAGCAAAAGAACCTCTACACAACTGGGGGGAAATGGCAGTTCTGTGGTTACTTTAAAAATGCTGCTTTCTGGCAGGTGGGCAGGTACTGACTGTAAGTGCATTTTGTGCAGAACACTTGCAGATGGGTAGATATTGACTGTGAATGGCATGTTGTACAGAACACTTATTTTTAAAACCTTTAAATACTGTTTTATGTATATAAGAAAGACATATAAAATCTCTTCTTAAGTGTTTTCTCCAACCCTTAATTTCCTCTTCCACCGGCAAAAAAATAAATATTACAGTTTTCTAATCTTCACTTGAATTGTCAAATTCCTCCCAGTCTGAAACACTCATAACTTCTGATGGAAAGTCAAGATGGTGCTTCATTCGGTCTGCATGCCACTCTGAGAGCCACTTCTCTGTCTCCATTAAAATAGCCCTGGGCAGAGTGAGGACACAGGCAGCCATCCCCGAGATATCATCCTCCAGCTGAGGTCCTTCCTCCCAACAGTCTCTCTCTGCATCGTAAATGTGCACATAGTCCATGCGGATTCCTCTGTTGTGGGATCTGCCTCCCAGGACATAAATCCTGTTGTCTAAGACTGCAATGCCTGGCTCTCCGTGTCCTGCAGGAAGGGGACAGACATTTGTCCACTGATCAGTGCTTGGCTTGTAGCAGGCAACCTGGAAATGAAAAGGAAGAGATTAGCCAGAACTGAACTCGTATCCTAGTGACAGAGCCTGGCCATATGGCAAACTATTTGGGAAGGAATATCATCAGTCTTTTGACAGTGTGTTGATAATGCATATCACTGTGTAGTAGAAGTACAGTACTCAGCAGAAAATTGTGCATAGCTGCCACATAGCTTTGAATCACAAGTTCTGACCCTGGTGCTGGAGTAACAGCTGTATGTCATTCCAAAAATGTATACAAAAGTGAAAGAGATGGGGACACGTGCTAATGTAAGCCCTGCCATAATGCACCTGTTTGCATAAGAAAAAAGTATGCTGGAACATAAAAATATGACAAATCTGCTAAGCTATCTCTGCACCATATGTTGGAGAGTTTTAGATTTCATTGGATACCTACTTGGGTAACTCTTCAGCTAGATTTAATTCTGCCACCTCTCTTGGCTGTGTAAGAGCAATTACTTTTTTGTCTTCAAGTCTCTAGCAGTTCTAGAAGTTGGAATCAGATTCAAGAGAATTCTCTCCAGACATCACTTATTATCAGGTACTGTATCTTCAACTGAATTATACAATGGCCACCCAACACATCCCTACCAGCTCTGTCCTGCAGTTACACACTGGGAATTCAAAAGTCTTCAACTTAGAAAAAATGCATGTGAGATGACAACATAAAGTCAATTTAGTTGATGTGCTACATACTGGGTATGTGCATGCCAAGGAATGCTATCCATCAAAGATGTTTGAAAGTTGGTAAGAATTCCAAGTGCCAGAGCTTTAATATTTGTGGGTGATACAATGTGTTCACGACAAACAGCAAATAAATCATTGCAAGTTCTGTGATTGAGTGGGGAGAGCTGGCACAGCAGCAGCCATTGCTGGGCAGACACTTTTATTGGCATCCTTTGGAGGAGAAAGACATTCCATCAGAGTGCCAGCCCCCAGAAGAAAGAGCACCAAGGACGACACAGGTATGACATGCTCTCACCTGGTGAACATCCCTTCTGTAGCCGGAGTCATTGTTGCTCCCCCCGATCACGTAGAGCTTCCCCAGCAGTGCAGCCATCCCGTGCCAAGCCCGTCTCACGGGGCCATCTGCTAAAACCTCCCAGCAGTCAGTCCTGGGGTCATAACACTGCAGCTCCTTCAGATAGTCCTCTCCTCTCCTCCCACAGGTGATGTACATCTTCCCATCCAGCGCCGCGCCCGCGTGTGCATAAACCTGTGTGGCCACATGGGAAAGCAACAGGGCTGGGGTTATGTGTTTCTCTCAGTTTCAAAGTGTGGGATAGACATTAAGGGAGTGACATTCTTCAAGAGTTATTCAGAGATCAAAATGTGAAAGGATGTTCTTATAGACAATTCATTCCAAGTGATTCTCTGTGTGAATTTCTGAATGAAATATACTACAATTTCTAAAGCTTCCAGAACTGCAGTGCTCTCTATTATTGTACCTTCATTAGAAGATCATTGATGCTGTAACTTTTCTCCCTGGTCTACCTGGAGGCTGTTCTGTTGGTGATTTTTCTTAGACAAGCAGTGTTATCAGGAATGCAAGTTGTTCTACTGAGCTGAATCTACTTAGCACTCAGTTGAATCCTCAGGCTTTTTATATTTTCAGCACTGAAACACATTTATTATCTGTGACCTCATGAAAGTTGTTTATCGTCTTCTGCCTCTGCATCCCTTCTGTAAAATGCAGTTATATTTATACTTTTAAGGTGCCCTGAGAGTCTCATTTGAGAGGTATTATTTGTGCTATCACTTGGCCCAAAAGTTTCAAAAGATGTAGCAGAAATCAGCACAGTTTCTTGAAAGATGACTCAGGATTTTAGTTGACATCCCTAACCAAGATTCATCAAGCAGTTGTCTGTATTTATCTTTCTCCTTTGCAGCCCTTTTAACCTGAAAATGGAAATTCTTGTCTTTTTTAGCAGATTTTTTGACTCACAATCCCAATTCCAGAATGTGTTACCCAATCTCATTTCTGTGTCCAGGAACTAAAAAGTCTACAGAAACTGATGTTCCTTCTTACTGGGGCATTATCTCTTCTGATCAGGAGTAAAGCATGTTGTCAGGACTGCAAGTGAGAAGCTTCTACTACTGTGGCCCCTAGTTTACCTGCCTGGGAGGAATGGGAATTTCCTTCATGTTATGTGTTCAATTTTAAGTATTTTTAAGGATTAACACAATAAAGGTGCAGGCAAAAACAACAAGAAAACACAAAAAATAAGCATTTAACATGAAAATGTAATGTACATATATTGTTATTCCCTTGTTATTCATTTACCCCATATACAGAGGCTGCTGTTTTCTGTCTGAGTATCAGCACTCCTTACCTCCTTCTTCAGAGGTGTCACATATTCCCAAGTGTTGCTTTTAGGGTCATACCTCTCCACTTCCCTCAGGTCTTCATGGTAATCTCGGCCTGCGACTGCATATATATAGTTGTCCACAACACAAACACTGAGGTCAGCGTGCTCTTGCTGCAGGGACTGGATCTGGAACCATCTGTTGTGCCGTGGGTCGTACCTTGTAGAAGAATGGGATCAAAGAAGGTTATTCATCCAGCCACAGGAGCATTGCTGGAATACCAGACAGCACCACAGATGTGGGTTGCTGCACTGTCTTTGGCTGAAATTGAGCTCAGCTGGAAGCAAAGGGAAATTTGGCATGGTCAGCATTTTATTATTAGCAAAGTTGGTTTATTCTATTTTTAGAAGATGTGTTTTAGCTGACATAATCATGCTATAAAAGCCTATGTTTTCCATTATCTTATACAGTGCTGTCAGGTTATGTATCAAAATCTCTGTTTGCACAAAGCCATTCTACAAGGTAAAACAGTCTGAAAATAGCACAAAGACTAAATCTGGAACCTCAAGAGCACAAAAAGGTCATAAATATGTAGTGGGTTCTTTGATCTTTTTCCCCAAAAGCTGCTGCTCAAAGTGAACCTCATGATTCACTTTCACATCAAACTATCTCATCTGGAAATCTGATTTACAAAGAAGACTGGTTGTGAAGTGAAACTGTCCATGCCACAAAATAAGAGCAATTCAGCTAAAACCAGTAAAAATGTCCACAATATAAAGACAACAGGGTTTATATCTGGTTTTGCAATGTAATAGGCATGAAGTTCTGAATCTGATCCTCCCCCCTGCTTTTTTCCATGTCACAGCATAATTACTATAGAAGGACCCTGGAATGCTGCTATTGTGCATGCAGACTCTTGAAATGTATTGGTAATAGCATTCTACTTAAACCCCCTATTTGCTTGCTATATCCCTTTGCACTGGGACAAAAACTACACATTAGGATTCCAGAAAATCCAAGTCCAAGAGCATCTAGACAACCTAGAGTTCTAGGTTCCCACACCTTTAATACTGCCCCCCTCCAAAGGGCAGAAAGTAGTACATGTAATTCTCGTGAATGAGGAGCTGTTTCTACCCTGTCAGGCTTGGCTTTGTCCCATAAGCACTGCTGGAAGCTTCCTGTTACTACGAAGCTCATTTCTTGTGTTTTCTTTCAGTGAGGCTCCTCCTCAGTTCCTAATCTTTTGGCTAGCAAGGGTATTGACTGTGCTCTTGGCTTGCTGACTCAGAAACAAGTAACAGGGTGGCAATAAAAATAATAGCAGGATTATCCTTATCTTACCTCCAACACCTTGACTCTGCTCGAAAACCACTTACATTGTTGTCTCCACCAATTAAATATACAAAGTTATTGAGAACAGCAATGCCTTGGTTGGACATTCTGGGGGCTAGTGCAGCTGTAAAGTGTCTCCACTCTCCCAACAAGGGGTTCAGATACTTGGCTTGATCACTGAGGACAATGGATGGAGTAGAATGCATCCCTCCAAATCCCACTACACACTGGAACTCTGATCTCAGCTGTGTCTGAGAGCTCTGAAGCATTGGCTGAAGACATTCATTTTTGTGGTACATTAATGCATCTGCAACTGTGTCTTTTAAAGGACATGGACTTAATTTGTCATGAAGCCTTTGCAGGATCTGGGGTTCCATCAGAGGAAAACGAACTGTCTCAAGCAGCTTAAGGGGCTCCATCAGGGAGACCTGATCTGCCTCCAGTTGCTCTGGAGAATAATGATAAAACAGTGCTCCATCATAAACTTCAAACTCATAGTTAACCTCCAAACGGTTGCTGCTGAGAAGGGAGTAGACTTTCTGCAGGGGTAGCTGTCGGTACACTTGTGTCCTTGAGAAAGCTGTGAAGTTCTTCAAAATGTAGGAGTCCAGCTGATCACTCAAATGCCTCAAGTCATAGTGGTCAGCAAGTCTGTACACGTCGAGGATGTTCTCTTCATCTACCCAGGACATGAGGAAATCACAACAGAACTTAATGACTTCTGGAATCTGCAAGACAGAGATATTTTTAATTTCAGGCACCACCTGCCTCACGCTTGGGAGACAGGGGACAGAAACCTTGAATGGCTGTAAGAAAATTGTCCACAAGATGACTGCTCTCCCCCTCACAGTCTTATCAGCGTGTTCACTGGTGCCCTATTCACCTTTCTCTGGAGAAAAGGAACTCAGCATGGGTACATAGATGAATGTAACATAGATCTCCCAGCCACACTGTACTGCAAACCTATGAGTTTGGCTTCAGGGCAGCAGCAGTGTGTCTTCCAAGACACATGGGACACTGGACAGCCAGGCTGCCTACTTGGTTAGGCTCTCTGGGAGCAGCCAGGATCATGGGAGGTATGGAGGACATGGTGGTTACAGTCACTCTGTATTTGTTCTTTCAGAGCACTATGGACATACTATATCAAAGACACTATCTATAACAAATATATCGCTCAAGAGCACAGGAAGTCATTGGAAAGGAAAATGAATATTCAGTATTGTCTTCTGAGTACAACTGGAAATTGTATCTGGCAGGAGGAACTACTGGCAAGCAAAGAACTGCTGTCCAAGAGCCCCTCTGCTAACAAAGTGGTGCTAATTGTGTAAAAATCAACCAAAGCAAGCACTCTCAACGTTTCAGACTCAGTACCCAAGGCCCGTGCAGCAGTTAGCTGCAGGGGAAATTAGAGGAAAACACTTGTCTTAGAGGCATGTGAGCCCTGAACTTAGAAACCAGAGCGGTAGGATTTCCTGTAGCGAGGGGTCAGGAGAGGTTATGTGCCTGTGGACTCAGCTGGGGGAAGACCCTGAGCAGCACAACAATTTCTGAGCAGCAAACCTTGTCCTTTAGCATAAGCCACAGGAATTCTGTTCCAGGGAAGCTTTCATAAGCAGATCAGTGGAAGGGAATGCTGTATAAAATAGTCCTCCAGATGAAAAGGTAAATGTTTATAAGTGATGAAGCCACTGGCACAAATGAGATGTGCAAGTACTCATTGATGGTTCCTACCCTTCTCTAGTTAGTTCTAGTGGATACAGCATCCCAGAAATCCTTATCCAGATCCATACAGCATCCCAGAAATCCTTATCCAGATCCATGCTCCTATTCACCCCCTCACCCTCCATCTAACCAAATATCCATGGTTTCTGTTTCTTTCATTGTTGCTTTTATTTCTTGCTTCTTTTTTGTCACATCTCCCAGTAACTCACCTGAAGCTGACAGGCTGCAGCTAAGGTTTCCTGTACACTGTTCACACTGAGTTCCAGCTCTGAAGTGTAAATGAAGTTCAAGATTTTACACATTGCATTGTAGGAGATGCCATGAATATGAACTTCTTCTTGTTCCATCTCTCTCAGTCCTCCTGCAAACATTCCTCTGCAAAACAGACAATGGCACATGCTGTGGCAGATTTGCATTGAAGCTATTTTCAGTCTGCTTATTTTATGTTGTCCTGGGAACATAAAAAGTACTCAGAAAGCTAAAAACCTAGCTAGACACTTCCATGGGATTACCTCTTCTCTAAGCTAATGATACAAAGAGCACAGGTCTTCAAGACCTATGACAGTAACTCTTTATTCTGCAGGAAAACAGTAGGGGCCACCTAAAAGTTACAGTTCACAGCTGAAGGACTTAAATACAGACCAGTACATATGGATAGTCAGTGGTCAAAGGCAGATACTCTGGCTGTGGGGGAGGAGTTAAAACAGAGGAACTTGAGACTGTAGGGTTTTTTTCTAAGCTAGAGCAGTTCTTCCTTCAGTTAAAGGTTTATCTGGATTGCCTTGGGATTTGTTTGTTTGCTCTATGGAAATACAGTCAGATTGACTGGGGAATACCTGGTTTAATACACAGTGAGTCACGTTATGGGCACGTAACAGAGTGACCCACTTCCAGTGACTTTTTATTATGAAATGATCACCACAATGGGCAAAGTCTTACAATGCTAAGGACATGTTAAAAGCCACTTAGAGTGCACTTATGTAGAAGACATCTGTTCATACAGTCTCTCCTCTTTATAAACCTCCAAGTACCACAGGCGGAGTGTGGAATTTAGTGGCTCAGTGTGCAGGAACAAGAGCTTTACTTCTGCAGAGAACTGACAGAGAGATGCATAAAGCCATAGTTAGTATATTGAAACAGATTCAGCTCCATCTTATGGGTGTGGCTTTAGATCCAGCAGCAGTGTGCCAAGACAGAAGCTCTGGATGCTGCAGGTTGGAGCAACATTCAGACACGTGCTTGTTACTGACTGAGGTGTACCTGAAATAGTCACAGGACGCAGCAAGAAGGATGCGATGGGCCTCGATGGGTTTCTCCTCCACTACCAGGACGACATCGAAGAGGATGCTGCTGTCTCGCAGGGACACGAGGCCGCTGAGCAGGGCCTGGGAGTGCTCAGCACTGCGGTACGTGTTGCTGGTGCGCTGCTGCAGGGACGGCTCCAGCTGAGCTTTGTGTGCCTGAGTCAGCTCCTGCTCCTCCGCCATCCCAGGCAGAAATGCTCAGCCACCAGCTGCGGCAGAATGAAATCTGTGAGACAACAGAATCAGCAAAGGTTTGTGCCTTTTGCTTCACAAATGGCCTTCTGACCCCTGCCCGTCACCGAAAATAAATCAAAGCAACTCTGCAGTCAATGGAGAGGCAGTTCTACCCGGGAGAAATTACTCTGACTTATGATACTGGAAATAGGCAGATGGACATCAGCACACCAAAGTGGCAGAACATGGTTTTTCAAGCAAGTATTGTCACTCTTGGGTTTTCAGTCCAAGAGTCAGAGTATGTATCACAGTGGGATAATTGTTTTTCTTAGCTAGTTACATTTCCCAACCCATTACCAAAGTCCCTTGTTTCTTTTGCATTTCTGCATCATTTATGTAAAAAACCAGACTGAATTGTTGCCAAATTCCAAATTGCCTAATATCCTCAGGTAACTTTGCTGCAATATAAACTGCATCTTCCATCCATCTCTTGATACCTCACCACAGAATCAGAGTTTTCTTCTTTCCCTGTCTTTGCTTTTTCCATTTTCTGTAGCTGAGCACATTCCTAACTGTAAATCTGTAAAATACTGAATGAAACTCAGGCTTCAAAGTGAGTTTCTCTATTGTGACAACTTCAAGCTATCGTGCACAATTCCCTGCAGAGAGAAGGTATTTCCTCCAGCACAGACACTGTAGAGGGGTATCCTGTACCTTTTGCTAGGGTTGCCACTGACAGAGTGGGAAGGTCCCCTATGGCACACAGGGAAACACCTGTAGAAAGCTGGTGGGAAGTGATTGTGTTTCATGTCTGTGGTTAAGCACTCAAAATCTCAGGAGTCCTCTTCTACCATCCTGTAATTTACCCTTTGCATTGTCTTTGAAGAATGTCAGAAGTTGCAGCAGTTACAGCTTATAGACTCTATCCAGTTGTCAGAGCTCATTAAAAACACCCCAAATTAGCAAAAGGAAATAACTGAGCTCATCTGGCTGCTTACATTTATAACAGCCTCTCCTCCAGCGGCCTGGGAAATAGCTTAGTGGCACAAGGGACAGTCACAAGGGGTTATCAGCACTCAGGGAAGCAAGAGCAGAACAAACCCAGCAAATCCAAGCAAACAGTGAAGACATGGAACCATTGTTTAGTTGTGCCAGCCACAGACAGCGAGTGCAGCACAGGAAATCTCTCAAAGCACTGCAGGTATTCGGTGTAGAGGCAGTGAGGAAGGAGCTACCTGGATGACACCAAGAAATATGAAAATGTTTATTGTGCTGCCTGGGGAAAGTTAGCCTACACTGTCCAAAACTAAAGGAAGCTAGCCAGGTGGTATTGCAGGGTGAATGGGATGGAAAAATCCCTTAAAAAGCATATTAATGTTTGTCTGCTCTTTGCCAGCAAAAGCAAGACAGCAGCTCAGAACAGGAGCTCTGATGAGAGACATCCTTCTGGGGAGCACTCAGGTCGATTATACAGGGGAAACTATCTATCATCAGCTGAGGAGATGAGTAATGGATTGCTTTTTGTGACAGGTTGATGCTTTTCCTAGAAATCAAATGAAAGCAGACAAAACATTACTGTATCATTAGATTTGCTCCTGGGGAATACTAAAAGTGATGGATTGAGGCAAGGGAGATAATAGACTAAGAAAGGCAACTGAAACAGTGTCATAAGATGCCAATCAGTAATTCCCCATTTTGCCAGAAGGGAATAAATGCAGCAAAATCAAAGGTGAGATATGGTCCAAATGAGGAACTGATCCAGATTAACTCCGTTAATCCGGTTTAATGTGGTTAATGCTCCACAACAGGTTACATATTTTCCTCCTCTTAGACAGCTGTACCAAAAGAAGTCTGTGAGAGTAAAATCACTGTATCGAAAAGCAGAAGTGAAAGTAACAAACGACCTATTTTCTGAAATCAAAGACTTTTCATGAGTAGGGGAAACAGCATGAAATGGCCTGACCTTTGATACAATCTCAGTGTGTGTCATGCAGTGTAGTCACTGGTGGAAGAGAGGTGAGGGAAGATAAATGAGAGAGAATAAAACCACATGAGCAACTGAAGCCCTGTAACAAGAGTTAGCAAAGGAATGTATTGTAGGAGAAGCAGTTTCCAGAGAGACAGATACATGCATAGTAGGGTGAGAAACCTGTATAATTATGCCAAAGCTTTATTTATCTACATTTAATTAATATGACCATAGACAGTTACTATTCAGGATATAGTCTGTATCTAAATAATCTTAAAGAGTAACAGAAAGGGGATGAAGCTTTCAGCAAGTAAAGCCCCAGAAGGGACCTGCTCTTACAAATATGGCAACTAGAATGAGGAATATTAAATGGTATTATGAAAGAGGGTAAATAAAAATTAATTAAAAAAAAAATCAGGGATTCTCTACCCTATAGGAGCATTAATATCTGCATAGCCTTCAGTGACAAGTGGGGCTGTCTCAGAGATCTGCAGTGAGTTTATCTCACTGCTAGTTCTAATAGGTATGGACTTGAATTATCCCACAACCATTACCAGTAGCTGAACAAACTAGCCCTTCTAGCAGAGCTGTGGTAAACCCAGTGTGGTCAAACATAGACAGTGGGAGTGCAGCTGATCCATACTCCACAGCTGATTTTTGGCTAGCCAACAGCTGAACCCACAGATATTGTGCTGTACTCCCCTTTCTGAATTTTGTCAGTTCCTACTTCCTGTTCTCAACTTCTGCCCCTGGGTTGTACCTTGGGTGTGTCTGGAGCACAGAGACACCACCAGATGGGAACACACCACTCTCTATAGCTACCCATGAGTATTTTGCCACCCACAGTTATTTGCCACTGACCATTTTTGGGTGTGTAGGTCAAATGTCAGTGGTGCTGTGGAAAAAGTGTGGAATACTACTGAGTGGGTATAGTGGACGTGGTCTAAAATTTGCCAGCACTCATAACCTCTTTTTGTACATGGATACATGAAGTTTTTTAATCACACTGTGGCTACTCAGTGACTCAAAAATTCTCACTCCAGTCATTTTAATGAACTGTTCCCAACGTACCAAATTAAAGGTGAGAATTTGCGGTGTTAGTCTGTGGTGGTTAAGACTAGGTGGTTAAGTCTTCCTTGAGAAGAAGCCAAGGAAAGCCTCCTAACTCCAACCTATGTAGTTTTAGGAGCTGGTAGAAAAGAGCTGTAAGACAAAGAAGGGTAGAGGACCATCAAATGGTTGTGGGGGTGGCCAGCAAGATTCACTCAGCTAGAGTGTGCTCAGCTCTGTAAAAGCTGCACAAGGAGCAGCTGGGGCTGGGTGGGCAGGAAGTTACAAGGAGTGGCTGCTGAAGTGTGGTTAGGGGGTTGTGTTGTGGGCTTCCTAGAAAGAAAAGTGGGGTGGGGTTGGCAGCTGAGTGTTCTGGACTAAACACAGTGTGCTTGGTGAGTTGATGGTTTTGTGTATTCCTTTGGGTACTGTTCTAAATGCTGAGTACAAAAATGCTGGGGAGGGATATTGCTGTTAGCACAGCACCTTGCTTCTCAAACTGTGTGGTCTAACTGTGACCTGTGTGCTGTGTGCCTTTGTTACTGTCTAAAAATCTGATTGTCCAACCAGGGGAAATGTGCTATTTTATGTGTGATGTAGCAGCAGGGTGCAGGGAGTGACTGTAAAGGTATCTAGGAACCCTTATGCATTGCCAGTGTCCATCAGTCTTAAAAATTACAAGGAAACGTGTTGAATACTCCATATATTTTTAGCCCCAAATATTTTAACCCTACCTCCTCCAATTTGTTTTTTCCTTCATCTTTATTAAAACTAACAAGCAAAACACCTATATATAGTGGAAGCAGGACAGTTCAGAATGGAGAGAGAGAACAGGTTTGTTCCCTCTATCCTGAGCCTCTCTACTGTCAGCTTCTTGCCTGTAGGATGTTCTTGAGGCTTCTCTGCTCTCTTACTTCTGTTATTGAGAAACTGTAGCTCTGTGACTGAGCCAAGTTCCTAGAAATCTGAGTAGTATGTTTACTTTCCCCTCTCCTCCTGTGCAAGTTTCTTAGTATTGGTCAGCTGTTAACAGTGGAATTCAGTGGCTGAGTACTGCAGGACTAACCCTAGGATGGAAAAGATGAGGAATTCCTTGGGTTCACTGTGGTTCCTTAACAGTAGCAAAGAAAAACTATTGTCTCATGTGCTGTGGGATGCTGCCTCCAGAAACAGGGCCGGGCAGGTCCTTGTTTCAACTGCAGAGAAAGTCAGACCAGACACTCCCTTTGCTGGCTGCACAAGGCATTTGAGCCTGCAGTTATGTTGGTCTGCATTTGTCTGTTAGAGAGTGTGGGTTAATGCAGTGATTCATTTCAAGGTATTACAACTGAGTGTCCAGCACATAAAGAGGAAGGAGGCAAGTGAGGTCAGTAATTGTACATGCACTTCTATAGACAAGTACAGAAAGACTTTCATTGTTTGGTCACTTTGAATCAAGGAGTTAAAAAAACCAGAACAGACAAAAAATCCTTCATAAATGGCAAACCCCTCAGGGTTGATGATTGCTCTTTCTCAGTAGACTGGAATTTTCTACATTCTGTGTCCAGATTCCATTTAGGAATGAAGAGAAGGCAGCCATGCCTTGCAATGGAGGGAGAATGAAGGAAATCTAGTACTTCCTTCTATTTCCTGTATTATATACTGTCTCATTAGTGGTCTCTGGTAATAAGCTGTGGACACAGTGGGAGCTACAGTGTCTCAGTGACGTCTTGTAACTCTGTGATTATCTCGTATTCAAACTCCATTTCCACAACACGCTTCTGCAGATTACTGGCATGAGAAAAGTAGAAGTCTTAGACTTCTGATTATTCAACTGAAATAACTCCTTCACTGACCACGAAAAGTGTTGTGGTCAATTTTTTTAAACCAAAACCCCTCTCTGATCAACAACAGAACACCTGCTTTTACAACAAAGGTATGTGGCTTATGACTGAGGAAGCTGGCCCTGGGAGAGGAGGAATTTAGGGAATGGATTGTAGCAAAATGGTGAGAAACTGGTTTGCTGGCTTGCTCTTGTGCTTGCTGAAAATCCTCCTCCTTTTAAGAACACAAGGTATAGGAATGAGATAGTCTATGCACTGATCCTGTGCTTTCAACTGGGTGTAGATAACTCAGAGTGCTGAATTCTGTTAGTGGTGTTACCTGGTATGACACACAGCCAGCCAAGTGTTCACCCCTTCCATGACCAGAATCCAGGGCACAGAGCGATGCTCCTATTCTGTGGTGCATGTGTGGGTTTGGGGGTGTTTATTGGTAAAGTTGTGCTGACAGCTTTGATTCTCTACTGCAGAGAAATGGCTGGATGGAGGAAGGATTATCCAAGTTAGTTTCTATGGAAACTCAGACATTTTTGTATTTGAGAGCTCGTGGCTGTCAGTTACATCTCTACAAAGAGGTGTTTTACGCAGATAGTGATATTTTCTCGTGCATCAGCTGTGCCCAAAATAAACCAGAGCTTGCTGGTGTCGGGTATCCAAATCTGTTTAGCTTACTGCCATATGGACAGGTGGCTTGAACTCAGTGGGGGTCCCGTGCTTTCTTAGAATTGTGGAATAATTCAGACTGGAAAGAAACTTGGGAGGTCTCTAGTCCAATCTGTGCTCAGAGTAGGGAAACCTTCAAAATCAGGTCGGGATGCTGAGAGCAATGTCTAGTGAAGTGCAAAATCTCCATCCTTGTCAATAGTCAGAAAACTGATTGCTTAAGCACCAGATTTGTTTTCTTCTTTATCCGTCTGATTATTTTTTCCCTGCAGTTTGTGACACTTGCACTCATGGCACTGTGCACAACAAAGGGGAGTTTGGCTCTACATTCTTCGGTATCCATTAGGTAGCTTTAAAAAGGCAACTGGCTGTGCCCTTTTCTTTCCTGTACTGAACAAACCCAGTGTTCTTGCCTTGCACATGCTTGTATCTTCTTATACGTGCTCCCTGCCCTGTGTGGTTCCTCCACTGAACTCTCAGGTTTTTCTTTCAGTACAGAGCTCAAAGCTGGGCATGGTATATTGAAATTTTTCTGTCTTATAAGCACTGATTAGAGTGGGAAATAATAGTCTCACATGACCTCTCGCTAACAGAGCCCAGTATGAATCTGGGCCCTGTTAGAGGAATCATATTCAACTTGCTGCTCCTCAGGACCCCCAGGCTCTCTTCTTCCAAAGCTGACTTCTAGCCAGGCTTGTCTCCAGTATGTGGAGTTACTCTGACCCAGGTGCTTGACTTTGCTTTTGATACTGAAATTTATGTAGCTCCTCTTGGTCCACTCTCAGGGTGTGCTGATGCCCCCAGCTGCAGCTCTGCCCTCTTCCTTGCAGGTCATATTCATCACAGCTTTTTCCCAATACAGAATTACCAGTGTGTTGTGCTGGTTGTGATTCAAACACGTTAGGCTCTTAAAAGTCTTAGTGCACCGAGGGAAATTTAATATCTGTGCCCTAAGGCTTCCCACATCTTCATTTCTCCCTAGGGAATGATAAGGGTTAGGATGTAAACCAGACTTCAGCTGAAAGCCTGACAAGACAAGATGCAAGACTAGAGCACAATGCTGGTTATGCTGAGTGTGAGGTGATGCAAAGAGGCAGACCTTGGCTATGGACCCCAATTGTAACAGGGCAGGGGTCACACAAATAAACTGATCCACTAGTCAGGGAGTGTGCAGAAAGCAGAGGCTGCTGGGTGCCTGCCAAAACAGTTCGGAAAACAAATGTGATGCCACGAGCAATGTAAAATGAAGAGCAAAACTATTGTTTGTTCTAGCTGGAGTGCAAATGCTGGAATAATTCACCAACTACATGATAATTTGTAAGGGGCACTTGTGAAATTGTTTGCCACATAGAAGACAATTGAGTTCACCATTGGGTGTAGACAAGACTTAACCCAGTTTTATGCCTTTTGAAGAAAAAGGGGGGAGAAGAGGGATGAAGGAAAGGCAGAAGCTTTGCTCAGCAGTGCTTCTTTCAGAATTGCCCCTCTATACATCCACAACTGTGCAAAAATAAATCTACAAATACAAGCAACCCAAACAACTCCTTTGGAGCAAGATCCCCTCAAAAGGAACGAAACGAGGGTCTCTGGTGTCTCTAATATCTCAGCATTGTCTCTGCACACTCAAATGATGACACGCTTTTCCCTGCTCTGCACACACCACCTTCCTTTCTGTCACTGATGGAAACATGTAGTCACACACTCAGTTTCTGAGCCATTTTCAGTTTCCAGCATTAGTAGTATAGCTGGAGTGTGGGAGGAAACCAAAAGGCGTGGCTTGGCAAACAGCTTTGGCGAGCGACACTGACTCACAAATTTTGGCATTCGTTCCTTTCAGAAAACACCTGGGGTTTTTCTGGTTTGGGTTTTTTTTCTCCCCCCAAGCCCATTACAACTTATTTCTAAGACATGTCAAGAATAAAACATCTCATATTTAATATGCATATGGCAAAACAACCATGAAATGTATCTATATTTAAATATATGGATATTTAAAATTATTTTTCCCTAGCATAACCTAAAGAGTGTGAGCTTTCTAATCTGAATATTCAGCCTAAACCATAACGAGTTTGCAACTTACCCGAATTCACAGAATTGTAATATTTTCTGTTGAGTATTTTGGGAGGTGGCCTGTGGCCCAAGAAATTGTAATAAGAAAACCAAAAATTAAATATAGGACTAAAATGCTTTCTCTTAGGGTTTCATGATCTTTTGAGAAGTTTGATTATCTTTTCCCACCATCTTTTTATTCTTGTTCCTGATCTTGAAACAAGGTTTATTTCTTCATCCAAGCCTTTCAAGAGTCATGTTCTGGTTTGGATGAAGCAGTTGCTTGTCTTTGAAGGAAGGATTGCTAACCAACAATATTTAGGCAGGGTGTACCTGCTTGCCCTAAGAAAAACTGGCCTACCATTAAAGTACCATTTTTAGCCTGACTCAGGAGACAGTGTTTAGTGCGATGTCCAGATAGACCTGGTAAACCTCTGAGAAACATGTTCTTTTGACGAAGTTGTTTTAATTATCCCAAGAATTCTTAGAAACCTCCCCCCCCCGAAATCCTGAAGTCTTTTCCATGATAAGAACAATACTTTTTTTTTTTAATGAGGCTTCTGTGGGATTAAACTCTTTAAGTAACGACTATGCCAAAACTGACAGTTTATAAATTAGTCAAGGGGATATGTTTAATGAATTTGGAGAGACTCAGCTAGTCAGCAAGGCTTGAACCTCGTTTGTTGGACTGCTTAAACCAATCATGACTCTTTAGCATTCTAAAAAATAAGCAGGAAAAGAGTTAGAAAGTAGTTACTTCTTTGCCAAACACAACTCAGTGACCTGGAAGAGAGCAAAGGCCTCTTCCAGCTCCCATTTCTCTCCCAAAACACGAACTTGTTCATATTCTTCACCACATTAATTCCACCTCCGGAGGGTTCTGTGCCATAACGCGGACATTCCCCCACACAGGAGCACAGAACGAGCAGGGCAAGGCCGCCTGGGGCTGGGCATCCCTGACAGGGGCAGCTGGCTCTGGACCGATGAGGAGGTGAAAACCAGCCGAAGGGTTTTCCTTCCCGTTCCCGGGTCGCCTCTGTGGGTCCCGAGGGCCAGCCCTGTCCCGGGCACAGCCCCACTCGGGTATAGGGGCCGGGGGTGACAACCTGCCCCTGTCCTGGGCACAGCCCCACTCGAGTATAGGGGCCGGGGGTGACAACCTGCCCTTGTCCCTGTCCCGGGCACAGCCCCACTCGAGTATAGGGGTGACAATCTGCCCCTGTCCTGGGCACAGCCCCATTCGGGTATAGGGGCCTGGGGTGACAACCTGTCCCGGTCCCCCTCCCGTGACCGCCGGGACCCCGGTCCGGGACAGGCTCGCTCGGCCCCCTCGGGGAAGGGCTCAGCGCCCCCCGCAGCACCTACCCGAGAGCGGCGGCGGCGCCTCCGCCTTCATGTGCGACCCGGAACCCGCCGGCCGAGGGCGGGGCGGCGGCGGCCGGAACCGGGGCGGGCGGCGGGGGCG
>WBMV01000122.1:360686-514399 GCA_013396655.1 Campylorhamphus procurvoides
GGGGGCCCTCAGCGCACCGGAAGCGGGGGCGGTGTAGCCGGCGGAGCGCGGCGGGACGGACAGACAGGGGGACGCGCTCGCTGCCCGGTCAGTGCCCGGCCCGCCCTGCCCTCCGTGCCCGCGGGGACGGCAGCGATGGACGTGACGGGCCCCGAGACGGACTGGCGCAGCACCAACTTCAGGCAGAAGCTCGTCAGCCAGATGTGAGTGCGGGCCCGGTGCCGCGTAGGCCGCGCGGGCCTGGGGCCTGCCCGGGCCGCTCCCCCCGGTCCCCGCTCCTCGGAAAGCCCCTCACNCCCGGTGTTTCCCCTCCGCCAGGATTCGCTCAGTCTGTGCGGGCGGTCACCGGGACTGGTTTTTTTTAGTTAATTTCTCCCATCCTCCTTCCGTTTCACTTTGCTCTTCCCCAGGAGCGCCGGCTTCCAGTCCTGCTTGACAGCATCTGTTTCAGGGTTGCGATTTTGGCGGTGTCCCTGGTGTTGTGAAATTTGACGTATTCTGTCCTATGAAAACCACTGTTAGGGGCTTGTGTGTGACTTTTTAGGGCAAATATGAGATAAAAACGCTGGTGATTTAGTGTGAAGTTCAACTTGTTGCCTTTCGAGTTTTCTTTTGTGAAACAATTGCTTTACTTGAATTATTTTGCTGCTCTGCAGGCCTTTCCTATTTTCTGGAAGTCTCTTCTATCCTGTGCAGAGTGGTTGTTACAGAAGTTAAAGCACCGTTCAGTGCTTCTAAAGTAATGTTGAAGTCCCAATTTAGGTGTAGTTAGAAAGCTTGACCTTAACTTGTTGATTATAAGAATCAATATCTAAAAATAGGCAGTCTGTTTTTTAAGATATATAAGCTGTTTGACTGCCTGTGGTTTTACTTCACTCAAGGTGCTGTTCCAGAATGAAATGTACAGTATTCATTAAAGAAATAATGACGTGTGTCTCTCAAAGCCAAGCAAACTTTCTTGATGCTCAGAACTGGTGTTCACTTTCTAAACTTTCTGTAAAGTCATTAATCTTGTTGTATTAATCCCTTGCTGCTGCTTCTCCTCCTCTTCTACTGCTTCATCAAAGCAGGCAAACAAAAGTGTCCTCGAATGCTGTGTAGCTTTGAGGAAATAAACATGTTAAATGTGTGGAACCATTCCCATAACTCCTTTTATAGCTACTGAGTACAGAAATCTTAATTTGGTGCAGTTTCACACTTGGGTTTGCTTTGTAACATTGGAGTTAAGTGTTAGGAGGGAATTGTGTCAAGTGTACAAAAGGGATGCAACTGAAGTTGTGTGATGGTCCATTAATTTTGTATTCGCTTTTTTGCTTGAAGTTTTCATGATTTCATTTAGTTAATGGTTTAGCTGGGTGAGAAAAAAGAACGTATGAGCAGAAATAAAGATGAGAATGTGGAGAGCATGTGAAAGGAGGAAAAGGAGGAGCCTGAGGAACAAGCAGGTAGGAAACGAGTGGAACAGCTGAAGTTTTTTGAGTGATGAAGATAAAAATAAGAAAAGAAAGACTGTCTGCATTGCTGCTCTCCATGAAACACTTTACAAAACTGGTTCATAAAGCAGCCTTAATTTTATATTCCAGTCTAGGTTGTCTGATGAGAATTCAGGCAAAGAAGTCCAAGAAGGCAGATGTTTCTCCCTTCCTAGGACTGTAGAGAAAGTGAGGGATTAGGTATTTACAAATGCTTATTTTGACGCAACTGTGAACTGAAGAATCTACTGCCTCTGCAATACTTCTTCCTTTCAGGTGTTTGGGTTGCCATGCAGTGAACCCGACAGGGAAATTTCTCAAAGTTAAAAATAACTCCAGAAAAAGTGGTTATTTTAAACTTTGGTTGTTGTTCAGTACTGCTGGTGGCAAAGCCATATACACAGTTGTACCAGCATGACTTGGCAGGGGTGTCTTCTTACCAAGTCACCTCTGCTAGAGGGAATCCCTTCTGGAGGATATGCTTGTGGAGCTGTGAAGGGATGATTCTGTGTGTCATGGAAAGGGTTTTTTCAGCTCTGCAGAACTGGAAGGAAAGGTTATGCTAGGACAAGACCTTAAGGAGTCTGGATGGTCCTTTGCATTCCTTGTGTAGCTGAAGGATGAGCACTGGGGACTTGGACCCTTCAGGTGTTCTGTCAAGCAACTGTGAATACAAGTAGTGTGAGTAATTCCTGCTTTGGGCCTTCTGCAGGTGTGTGTTGTTGCATGGGTATTCCTGCACTGAGGGCTGCTATTGATGAAATTTGTTATGCCCAGAAAAGTGTGGGTCAGTTATCTGCACTAGAACAAGTGATTAAAGTTTAATATATCTGTTGGTGTTTACTTTGAGGTTTTTAAACCTTGTACTGTGGATAGA
The DNA here is from genome assembly GCA_013396655.1 of Campylorhamphus procurvoides. Classification (NCBI taxonomy): domain Eukaryota; kingdom Metazoa; phylum Chordata; class Aves; order Passeriformes; family Dendrocolaptidae; genus Campylorhamphus; species Campylorhamphus procurvoides. Next base: position 363,036 of record WBMV01000122.1, read on the forward strand.
TGTGGCTAAGAGCTTACCAGCACACTCCCCCTGCCCACCCGTTGCTGTTTTAAGCAAGAAAGGTTCATGGGACTGAGTGTCATAGTGATCAAATATTCTATTTCCCAAAGCAGCATGTGGTGATTTTACATGTTTTAATGTGGTGTTGGCCCTGGAACTCGTTGCTCTCCTGTTTCATTGGAACAACTGATTCATGCAGTCATGGTGTGAACTGGAGAGGGAACTGTTGTAGTTTTGAAGGAGAACATGTTTTGCAAGATTTTTCAGCTAGACCAGCTGGCCTGAGTGAGAGGTTACACATGTTTGGGCTTCTTGGGAATGGAGGGGGAATTCCTGAAGCTGGTGTTGGTGTTGAATGCTTCATCTTTTGAAACCACAGCTTTGAGTGTTGTGCATGAAATCAGAAAGGCAGATTTTCAGTGCACATCTTGTGATCATTTACCAAGTGCTTATGAGATTGAATTGGCTAGGACCATCTAGTTTTCAGAGTTTTGTTGCCTTCAGTGTTCTGCAAGGATACAATATGTTGTTTGGTATCCTTAACTCTGTGCTAAAGCTGTGACTTTATTTAGGTGACTTTCCTAGTCTTTTAATGTAAATATTTTTATGTTGATTGCAGTTGAATATGTAAACAAGGAAGGAGTTGTGTGTTTTTTCTTCCTTTTAGTCTAAACCTTTATTGGAATGCTAACAGATAGGACATGGAGAGCTTGGAATGGCATTTTTGGTAACGCAGTGTAGTCATAATAATATGTCTTTCACATGCTATAACTTCTAAAGGAGAGGGTAGATACATATAAATGTGGATAGTTAATTTTTAACTCCCCAGGTTCCTGATACCACGTTGATCACTGTCTGTATCACAGCCACTGAGTACTACCTACAGGTTACTTTTCTTTAGTTGCCTCTGTATAATCTTTGTCCTCTCTTTTTGCCAGCTCAGTTTTCGGTGCTCTTGACATGAAAGGCACTGTCACTGTACTGGGACTGGGAAGTGAAGGAGGATTGAGAGTAGTGTGGATTTAGAGGCAGCCTTTCTGAACGGGAAAGCATTTAACAAGGGGTTGTGACTGTTACTGAGTTAATTAAAGAAGCTGAACCAGCTTACTGCTTGTGCAAGCACCGTTCCTGCTGCATGGGGGGTGGTAGAAATGCAGGGGAAAGGGTTCGCCAAAAGTGGATTACACTAATCCTGTCATTCAGCTTTCCTCAAATGAACAAATCCTGGTATTTTGTCAAAGTGGTAAAATAATGACCTGCCTGGCAGCTGTTCTTGAATTTCTGCAAATATTTATGTTGTCTTTTAGAAATTAGTTGGCCTTGTTCTCCATCATTTGAAGAAATTTTAAAGAGTGGCGGTTTTAAGTATTGTATGTGGTGTTGATTTGGGGTTCTGGTTGTTTTGCCCCTCTATGAATGAGAGAGGGGCAAAAAGCTGGTTTACAAACCTTTCTGACTCCAGAAAGTATTTACTGATGTTCTCAATTAATACCCAGCCTTGTTGTTTTTTCCTCTTTTTTTCAGTGATGAAGCTATGAGGAAAGCTGGTGTTGCCCATAATAAATCCAGCAAAGATATGGAGAGTCATGTGTTTATGAAGGCCAAAACAAGGGTAAAGCATCTCTGTTTGCTTCCACAAGTTACTGGGTGTCCAGAGAAGTTTGGAACAACTTGCAGAACTAGCAAAGCCGGCGCACTTAGTTAACTGTCTCTGTTTATAGGACAGAGTTATTTGAAATTTTGATTTATATGTGCTTTTACTCTGAGGGCAAGTGAGGTGTTCTGCATCTAATATATGCATCAAACAGGACTTAGTGCAAGACAGCTTTGCTGATGCTGCAGCATGGACTGCATGTATGGAACCACAGTTTTCTTATCTGAATATTTGTGTGTAGTGAATTGCACAGAATTTCCCATATCTAGAGTGTAACATCTTTCCATGTGACCAGTGTGATGGTCAGAAAACCTAGGATATCCATGAATAGTCTGTCAGGAATAACACCAAGGGCAGTGCTGTGGTCTCTGTGAAAGTCTGTCTGTAATGTACCATTCTATACCGAAAGGTAAACTGCTTCTCTGAAGCTGTTATGAGAAATGGATACTGTTGCTGTCTCCAGACAAGCAGTAGAACCTATCTTGGTGAAAATTTGATAATGCTGATGTTACAAATCTGTTCCTGTTGTTGGCATCCTCACTGGTGAGTTGGTAGTTTCATGGGCAGGAAGGCTGTCTCAGCCCTCTGCAGTTTCTTGCATGTTATGAGGAGCAGTAATAAAATGCTGCAAACAGTATTTGTCTTTTCACTTCTGACATTTCTACTGTATTGGTCTTCAAAGTTATTATTTTACTTGTATTTGTAATATGAACTTAGCTAAAAAAAGTTCTTGTATTATGAATGTGGCATAATTCAAGGACTGAACTAAGTCGGTGTACCAAGAAAGCAGGTTCAATCCTTATGAAAAAGGAGTTATAGTGGATAAGAACTGGAAAATGGATGTATTGTCTTGTAATGTTCATATATTGTGATCCTGTTATTGTAACTGTCAGGGCTGTTCTTTCCTGTGAATTTAGTGGTTTCTTGGCCTTCTTGTGCCATCAACAGCAGTGACCTATTAGTAAAAGTATTCTGACTTAATAAACAGACTGTTCCTTGGAAGTGACCTGCTCTGAAAAGCCCACAGACATTGTAAAGTAAAATCTGGTACGCTGAGGAAGAATACTGAAGAGAGTAATGGTTGCTCTGTTTTATTTCTTATGCTAAAATACTAATTTTTCACCTTTAGGAGGAGTATCTTTCCCTCGTGGCCAGACTTATTATCCATTTCCGAGATATCCGTAAGTGGTATTTTTAGTTTTGGGTTCTTTTTTTTTTTCTCAGCCATGGGGTTGCTCATTGCATCCTCTTAAAAAAAAGTAAATTTTAGTGTTTCTCTGTGTGATTCTGCGTGTGACTTCACAAATTGCTTTAAAAATCTTTATGTTGTATACATGCCTAGTTTCTAAATACTATTTCTTTTACACATCATCTATAACTGAAAAGTATTTGAGTAATCATTTAAAACTACTATTTATATTACTTTTCCTCCTTCCTAATTTTTCCTGTATTTTTGCCTTCTTTCCATTATTTATGTAGCATTCTGGTTACTATATTGGCTCACTGTATTTTATTAGAACTACAGTAGATGGTGATTTTAAATTATGTGAATATATTTCTTATAGAGAGTGTATCTAAAGGGCTAAATTTCTGTGTGACAAGATTAGCAAAGATGATTATTTTTTTCTTTGCAGACAATAAGAAATCTCAAGCCTCAGTCAGTGGTAAGAGTTCCTTTTTTTTGTTGTTTTCTTCCTTCCCCCTGTGCTCCTCATTTCTAAATAGAATAGCTTAGAAATCAGGGTACTGGAGTACTAGGAAAAAACCATCTGTGTATTCCCTAGCTGGAATATTAAATGTTGGTGGAGAAAAGGCAGAGTAGCATGGTAGTCTTGACCTGGTTCAGTGATGAGGGTGACAGGCTTGGACAGTGCTCTGGGTGTAACAGAGCAGACTTGTTTGTTTCCCTGTTTGTGCCCTTATTAGCTCAAAACACTGAGGTTCTTGGAAGCACAAGAGTGATAGAAAATAATCTCCTGCTGAGCAGCCCAGGTTTCTGCCCCTTTCCAGCTTCAGGATCCTCTGTGTGTTGCATCAGAGGCAAAAGTGTCTGTGGGGCATCTTGCACTCTGCCATTTGGCTGAGGTTACACCTGGTCCTGTCTTCTGCCCCGTGCTCATTCTCATTGCAGTGTATGTTAGAGATACATTGTGATCCTCTGGTTTTATTCCTCTGTAGGCTAAATATGCAGTGTCTGCTGTTGATTAGCATGCAGCCTAGCCAGCTGGAAATTATAAGTATTCTTAAGAAAGAGGAGTGCTGATTCATACTACTTCTGCACCCTGTGTTGTGCCCCCTGGAACTGCCATTCCCTCTTTGGCTTCACTTTTCTGTGTGCCCAGGATTCAGATTATGAAAACTGTCTTGAAAGGCATTGAATTTATCCACTGTGAATAAAAATTATGTTAGAGGGGGAATGGTATAGCAAAGTACTTCCTCTGGTCTGAGCATTGCTGCTCCATTTGACTTCAGGAGAAAGAGGATCCCTGGTGGGAATCTCATGGTCTTTGAGGTTATAAGCTGTATATCCTCATGGACTTTTTTTGTTAGCTTGTTTTGATGTGTGTATAAACGTGGAAGTGGCTAATAAGTTCCTTTTCTCTAACGTATTTAGAATCTATGTGGAACTTGGTAACTCTGAAGCACCTTAAATCATCTCTGCTCTATTTGCAGAGTCAAAGATATGCCAGAAGCCTTGTCTGACAGGCAGAGCAGTCAATCTTAGTTTCTCAGGGTATTGGATGTAGTCATGGTCTGAAGCCAAGGGATCAGAGAGTGGATGCTGGAGAGCAGAGGATTTTGGGGAGACAGTTGCAGGACTGGCTGCATATTGATAACTGTTTTCTTCGTAGATCCGATGAATGCGCTGCAGAATCTAACTGGGGGTCCCACAGCAGGGGCACCTGGAATGGGCATGGCTTCTCGAGCTCAAGGAGCACCCATGAGTGGGATGAGTGGCCTTGGACCCATGGGGCAACAGATGAGTCTCCCAGGGCAGCAGCAGCCTCCTGGCACCTCAGGAATGGCCCCTCATGGTATGCCTGGTGTCTCTACAGCTACTCAGCAGAGTAAGTGTTCAGTTTGCTTCAACCACTGAATTTGATATGTCTGCTTTTCTGTAATAATGCCTTTCCCCAAGGAAAAGCTGAGGAGATGTTATATTTCTGGCTAAATCAGCCAGCTGAACTGCTGGGAAGAATTGATTTTAAGTACTGCTACCTAATGGGATAAATGTCTTCCTTTTAGTATAGTATAGTGAGGAACAGTCTAGCTGTTGTATGAGTGAATTCTTTCGTCCTGCTGTTGTCAACTTCAGAATATTGTTTTTATAGAACTCCCCTGTGTTTTCTGTAGCACAGTCCTTCCTGCTGGTGACCTCAGTGCACATGTCCTCCTGCACAGTTTTATTCTCTTTACCTAGGTTGCTGCCTCAGTGGAGGCAGTGTGAATTAGAGAGGCTGGTAGTAGAAAGTGTCATTAATGTGCCTCATCCATTTGAAGAAGCAAAAGTATATGCTGCTAATGAAGCACGTTAATCTCACACTGGTCGGGTCTCACGTTTTAAGCACAGTCTGCTTTCCTTTTAGACCAACTTCAGCTCCAGCAGATTGCCCAGCAGCAACAGCAGCAGCAGCAGCAGTTCCAGCAGCAGCAGGTGGCCCTGCAGCAGCAGCAGTTCCAGGCCCAGCAGTCAGCCATGCAGCAGCAGTTCCAGGTGCAGCAGCAGCAGGCAGCGGCCGCAGCAGCAGCGCAGCAGCAGCAGCAGCAGCAGCAGTTACAAGCTGTCCAGCAGCAGCAGCAGCACATGCTGAAGCTGCAGATGCAGCAGCAGCAGAACCAGCAGCAGGTGATGACAAACAGCTACAGTGGCAAATGAGGTGATCTGTGATGAGTTACTTGTCAAGTGAAGCTTGGCATGTGTGGAAGTCAAGGATCAGCTCTGCCTGTTACCAATGCTTTTCCACTTTAGGCTAGGGCTTATTGTTAGGCTGGCAAGTTAATTGACAGCAATGTATTACATCCTAGAGGAAAGACTTAACAGATGTTTCATTGCTTTCTCCTGTCAGAGCAACAGAGAATGAAAATCTTTGTCTCTCTCTTTTTATAAATGTCAGGATTGTCTTTCATTCTGACAAGAATGGGTATGTGGCAAAGAACAACACGTGAATTACTGTACCAGTAGGGGCTGTTTTGCCACTGTGTGAATAACACATTGCCACTATAAAAAAATGTGTGCTATGCACAACATACATATTTTTATATATTTATATTAGGCACAAAAGCAGATAAGGAAACTGCAGCTGTCATATTCTTGTGTAGTTTTTGGTAAAGGGGGTCTGAGCCCATCGGCACAGGAGAAGCTGTTAGATTTTACCTTTGCTTTTGAAAATTGTTTCAGTAGTGAGGAAAGCTTGTAATGTCAAAACTGTGGGATGCAGCACTATGTAGGGCTGAGATACATGAAGAGATAGTGGATAAAAAGGCTGTGTTTTCTCTTTGGGCTTAAAACATCAGCCTGATGTGTTAGGATTCTGTTTGCTCTTGGTTTATGCTATAAAAATAAGCCTACTGCCGCATTGCTGGAAGCTTTAGCATCTTGTCTTCCCCTGCTTTTCAGATACAGCAGCAACAGCAGCAGCAACAACTACAGAGGATTGCTCAGATGCAGCAGCTGCAGGCAGCACAGGTTATGCAGGCACAGCAGCAGCAGCAACAGCAGCAGCAGCAGCAACAAATACCACCTCAACAGATACAGCAGCAGCCACCTCAGCAAGTCATGCAGCAGCAGATGCAACAGATGCAGCAGCAACAACAGCAGCAACAGCAGCAGCAGCAACAACAACAACAGGTTGCTCAGGCACAACAGTCTCAACTTCCACCACAATCCCAGCCTCAGCCCCAGCCCATGGTATCTCAGCCACAGGCAATCTCGGGACAAATTCCCGGTCAGGTTATGCCTGTTACCCTTACACCACAGCAGTTAAAAGCAATGCAGGTAAGGGCTGGTGATCTGCTGATTGTTGGTTTGTTGTGATCCTCTAAAGAAATAAAAAATATGTTCGACTCCTGCTGATAATGAAGTAGGAGAACTGTACCTGGCTAAGAGCTCTGTAGTTAGCGTGTTATCAATACAGGGTGTGTGAAGGTTTATGTCTGGGTGTGCCAGTAGAGAATCATTTTGTGCCCAAGAGTAGGAGTTTTGGAAATCTGTGAAAACCATTTATTCTGTTAATATTGTCTTACTCTTGAATGGACAAGTGAAGAAAAAAAGCAAAAGAAACAAACTCTGGTTAAAGAAAAATGACCTCTATGATGTTTGCTGTTCTAGAACATGAGCGAGTGCTTTGGGATGCCCAGTGCATTTGACTGGAGCCAGTGTGGCTTTGCTTCTGCTGCCATGTTTAGAACTTTTGGTCACAGTTTAAGATACTGACTTTTCCTGCCTTGAAAAGAATGAGAAAAAGAAGATAGTTTTACTCTCTTGAACTGCTTACTGGGTCATCCTCTTAATGGTGCAGCTTTTTGAACTGTTGTGTTACAATCATTTCTGTCTGGGCTCTGTATGTGCTGTTGAGCCAAAACTCAGACCTGTTTCCCTTTGGGCCTTGCTGGCGAGGAGTGTCAGCCACACTTGGGAAATGGAAGAGTTGATACATCCAATTCATGCTCATACCAGCTAAGCTAGGAGTAGTTGTAATGAATGTATAAATATTTGAAATGCTGGTCATTGGTAGGTGCTTGAGGGGAAAAAACCCACGTGTGTGATTAACTGTTTGCCAGAAAGTTAAGTATGTAGTATTGTCATAGAAGACCTGATAGCAGAGGGAAAAAGTTGCAAGAAGAAATTGAATTGGGTGTGCAGTCTGTGGGAAAACTGTTCTAAATGTTATAAACAGGGGAACTTGTTTTCACATAGAAACCTCAAACATTCTAGTTTGTGAGGCTGCTCTTGTCTCCACATTGTTTTTTTGGAAATAGTCAGTCTAATTGAAACAGAAGTGTCGTACCCTATTCATGCCTGTCTGTTGACTTTGTTTTTGTCATCCTCAAGGTGAGAGCTCAGCTGGTGCAGCAGCAGCAGCAGGCAGCAGCAGCAGTGCAGGCAGCTCAGGCCCAGGCTGCTCAGATGGGAGCGTCAGGGCAGGTAAGGGCTCAGGGGCCACTGTCACTGGTTACAGGCCTGGAGCAAGTGCATGCTAGAGAGGAGCATGGAGATGGGGTTCTGGTGGTTTCTGATGAGGGGTCTGATGTTGGGCATTCTCTCTATAAAGGGGATATGGTCTTCTCTGCTGGTCTTCTCCTTTGCCTGGAGTCAGAGGCAGGATTTCACTGACAACCTCTCTGTGCATGCTCTCTGTCCTAAGTAGGTACAGTTGTTGCCTGCTCTGACACAGGAATGCACATGAGTAAGATGGCCTCCTGTGGGCACCCTACAAGTCTGACTGTTGGTACCTGGAGTGTATCACCTCTTCTTTCTTTAAACTTTCCTAGGTGACTGCTTTGTTGTGTAAACTGATCTCTGTACTATCAATCTTTGCCTGCTATGTTTAATCACATGTGGTTTACCTTTCATCTTCATGTATTGACTATAAAAAGTAGTATAGACAATGAAATCTCTCTGCACTCCCCTTTCATTCCTTTCATCTTTCATTCTTTTTCTGAGTGAAATGAGCAGTAGATCTAGATTGCTCTTGTTCTGGATGTGAATTGTGCAGAAAAAATGGCGTGTGTCACAAGTGCAGAGTTACATTTAAAAAAGCAAAAAACAAGTGCTGGGTGAAAGCCTGTTGTCTAACAGTTTTCTTATCCTGCAATACACCTGTAGCCCCAGTGGTTGTTCCTTGATGTGTGTGTCTGGGATGAAGGAGACATGGCGGGAAAAGTAGGGAGTGACTTGAGCTGAACCTCTCATCCCATTTTCCACAAGAATATGAAAGTCCTTCATGGCTTACCTCTGTAGTGTTTTGTATTGAGGCATTGTACAGACATGGGTAAGTACAATTATCACCACTTTGTAGGTGAAGAGAGAAGCAGACAGGTGAAAGGAGGCTGACTGGGATTAATGGCAGAGTTCATTTTGTATACCCAGACATTCCATGTCTTCACGCACCATTTTCCCTTCAGTGCACAAGTAATATTATAGATTCAGTAAGACATTTGGAAGGTTTTTGTGTAGATAGTGATAGCAATTGATTCTTCAACGTCCATCTCCCAGACTTTTATCAGGGATAGTGTCTTGTGCCATCATAACTGTCATGTGGCCTACACCCTTGTTGGGGGCCAAGTTCTGTTTCTGCTTTGGTCCTTTGGCTTGTGTCAACACAACACAGGATGTAAGAGCTGAGCAGTGGTAAGTACAGTTGGTACAGTACTGGCAGCAATGCAGAATTCTCTTTCTACAGTTGAAATGTGAATTAAAACTTATGTTTGTTTCTTAAATAATTTCCAGGTGGCAGCTGCAGGGACTTTAGGCTGACTGGAAGGAGACCCTGACTTTGCTTCTTTTTGCTAACTTAATGGTGCTCTCTTTAACTCCAAAGCAGATGGACTGTGTTTGTGTAGAGTCAACTTCATTCTTGCCCTGTTTAGTGGCTTCATTTGCCAGTGGCTTAAGAGCACAGTGCATTTGAAAAGTTCTGGGTGATAAGATGATTGGCAGTGAGTTTTGTGTTGCAGCTTTATTCAGTGACGTGTAGGAAACTCGGGGATTGCTCTTTGTATATCACATGTGGAATTTAGAGTATTTCACATACAGGCTTCACTCTGTTTCTGTTCATGCCGTTGCACTGAGTCTACTACAATTCACTTAACACTGTGAAGTCCAATAATTAAATGGGTTTCTTGTACTTGTGTAAGTATTTTCTGTATATAATACTTAATTTTAAGATTGTGGCTGTGTATAATATTACAATGCAGCTTCAGTGTTGAGAGTCTATAAGGAGGTTTTTTAATTTATAAGAAATCTGTTTAAGACTAGATTTTTGCTTTGCCTTTGGTATATTTTTCACTAGCACCACCATTTTTAATAAATCTGCCTTGATTTGGTTCAGGGAAGCTGTTGTTATAAACAAACCCTGTCCTAATCTTTGCTTGTTAAATTTAAACATAGTGTTTAGGGACTTTCCAACTAGGAATTTTGCTTGATAAGTCTGTGTTTTTCCTTTCCCATAAAGTTTCTGTACATCCTCTCTGCATAAAAGTAAAAGCAGTTGCAGGTGTAAACACAGATTCATGTGAGCTTTGCAGTTCTCTGAAGTTACAAAGACACCGTGCTGGTCATCGTTCCCCTGCTCAGGTGTGTGGTCCTTGTGAGCACATAACTCCTGGGGAAGCTGATAGTAGGAGTGTCACAGTGAGCAGAGCTTGCAGCACCAAGGAAAAGAGCCTGTACTCAAGGGGAGTTAAGTATTAATAAAGTTTAAATCGTTGTTCTGGTGCAATTCCTTCAGGCGCTCAGAATACAGAGCGGCCGTTGCTTTTTGAGAATCCAGGCTGCCTTTAGTGCAGTGACAGTGGCACTGGACATGCATATGCTCACCAGAAGCTGTGTATTTGTGGAATTCTGACTGTTTGGATTTGAGATGAGAGCAAGTTAACAAGTTCAGGATTCTAGTTGTTATATTCCACTTCGTTTTTATCAAATACTGGTGCTTCTGTCTTACTTTGGAGGGAGGCTCTTCCTCTTTTTGCTCCTTGATTTATCTCAATTTACAGAATCTAGAATTTTACACCGTAAAAATCAATTTCACTTGTGGAGAGGATGTGTGTTCAGTTAAAATCTTTTTCAAAAGTACTTGGACATTTTGGGTTGTGTTCTTGTTTAAGACAGGCAAGAACAGCTCCTTCATGGATATATTGAATAAACAAACCCCTTTTCCTGACTCCTTTGTCAAAAGGTCACAGGTTTTATAAATGCAAATCAGCTGGAGAAGGGAAAAATAGATTGCTTTTGTTAAGAGAGTGGAATTGGTGTCATTTTATATATAGACTTCCTTTTGAAAGCACACATTTCAAAAAATGCAGAAAATCAAACCCAAAATTGTGTGCATGTGCACGTTTGACCTATTGCAGTACTACAGGCAGCTGAAAGCCTTTGAATTGGAGTTTGTCCTGCTGGTGTTCAGGGGTTTGCCAGACACTTAAACTGTGAATATGCTTCCAATTTCCTTGGCCTCAGTGGGAGTAATTAAATCTTCACACTTTTGGGGGTGTGGCATGAGAGGGAGGACCAAGAGGTCCCCATGACATCCCTGGGATTCCGCACACTCCAGAGATCCATGTGCAGTCACGAGGGTCTAAGATGGGGTGATTGTACCTGGAAGGATATGTTGGGGTTTTTTTCCCCTAGCAATTTCCCCCTTTTGTTTTGGTTTTGTTAGGGTTGTGTTGCTTCACCAGCTCTCATGTTGATACTGTAGCTCTTCACTGCACTTCATAGCATCCACCTGTGCTTTGTGGCAGTGCTGGGTTGTTGTGTTTGCTTGAGGTGGCTGTTGCATGCTGTGTGTGCACGTGTGCATGTGTGTGTGATGTCTGAAGCGCCCTCATTCGTTTCTCTTTTGAAATCCTGTCTCTGACCATCCCTCTTTTCCTGGATGGAAAGGGACTGCATTGCTCTGATGTTGTGAACTAACAGCTGTGCTGAATTTGACACTATTTTCTTTATCAGTTATTGCTTTCCTTTTTCAGTCTTGCTATGTTGTATTTAATTTTATTTATTTTTAACAATTGTAAGCACATGCATTCTCTGACTCTTTAGAGACATGTTGCTGGCTGCTTCAGTCCATTTACATAGACCACTAAGCAGGAGTGCCCCAAACCATTTACAGGGAGGAGACTACATGAACTCCTAGGTTAGTTAGGACTGTATAGGTTCCTTGGTAACATGTAAGCCAAAAAATAAGGTAGCCCAGGGAACTTTACTGTAGATCTTTGAAGCACCAAACAGAAGCTCTTTTTACTGCTAAGTGAATCTGCCAAAGTTACCTAAATACTAGCTCAAAAGTATGCTGGGTTTGTTGTAAATTCTCAGTATATATCAAATTCTCAGCATAATACTGAATTTTAAGTAACAGGACTATACAGATATATATAGGTATAGATATAATTAAATCTGTGTGACTCGTGCAGGCTGATGGTTCTGAAAGAGACTTCTAGACAGAGAGTAGCATAGTGCTAATACTGTTTTAAAATACAAACTCATTTTAATGCTAACTTGCATCATTTATCCTAAATGATTGCACTTTAGGGTGTGCTCAGTCTGTACAGCTGGAGAATCAAATTGTGCATGAATAAGCTTGAGGAAGATTATGGACCTGTAATAGAATAATTTAGCACAGCTTAGTAATAGAGGAATGGGCATTTGTCAAAAATATGGAAATTAAAAGGACGCATTTGACTTCTTCTATGGGTTATAAAAGGAAGGAAGTAGCCTTGTCAAACCCAGAAGTCCTTTTTGTTGCCTTTGGCATTGTTCCACTGGCATAGGTTAGGCTGGTCTGGAGGTTTGCCCACTGTGGATGGAGCATTGGTGCTGACAGTTGCTGTAGAACTGTCTGACAAATTGTTTTATAGTGAAGGGGGCACATGCAAATACTGCCAAACCCTCTGAGTCCACAGTGGGGGAAAGCACAGCAGAAACCTATGGCATTATAGAGCTTCTTACATGGAGCAGTGACAGCAATCTTAGAGCTCTTATTTCCAAGGAGTCTAGAAAGTCAAGATGTCAGGCAAAATTTAGGAGAAGCCCTTCATGGAAATGACAGCACAGTCAACACTCAGCCCATGAATTCGAGTTTGCACACACTCTCTCCAGACAATTAGAATTCATTCGGGTGCTTTCTAAAAACAGACAGAAGGGGCATAAAAAGGAGTTTGGTTTCTAAGCTAGCATGTTAGGTTAGCCTCTAGAGAAAAGCTCACTAACCCTCCCTTCATGCTCCCCCTCCCCCTAATCCCTGGAGGTTGCATGTGCTTCTCATCCTGCCAGTGCACTGCATTTCTTGTTTTGCGATTACTTTTGTCTGTTGTCCCTCTGTCCTCAAAGATGATCACCGCACCTATGGCCCGAGGTGGGATGCAAATCAGACCGCGGTTCCCGCCTACCACCGCTGTGGCCGCTGCAGCGCCAAGCTCCATCCCCTTGGGCGGACAGCAAATGCCACAGGTATTTACTGAGTCAAAGCACGCTGTGCCAGGGCTTGTGCAGAGCTGGGCCTCCTGCACTGGCTCTCAAGCAACGGGACCTTCACTTGTGCACCAAAACAACGAACTCGCTGCTGTTACTTAAGGTGTTGGGCTGTTTCGGTTGGGGTTTTTTTATGGATCCTTTTTCACTTTAAGTAATAGGTTTTCTGAGAGCTTGGGATATCAAATAAAGCATTATTAAAGTGGCATTGATGTGTAACATTTAAAACTTTTCTGTGTTCAGAAGTGATTCAAGTCTCAAGTTAGAGGCTCATGCTCTACGAGTGTGGATTTATGAGAGTGTTGCAAGTCAGCACTGCAGTGTACTGGCTGAGTTGTGTCCAGGACCTTGCTATTCATGTATTCATGCTCTGTACATGCTTCTTTCATCACTAGTAAACTGGGGCTCGTTTCAGTTTGGCATGATATCAGGGACCCCAAAAAATTAGAGCTGTTCTTTTATTTCGTGGTTGTCTAGAAGGAACTGCCAGAAGGATTCCTTTGTACCTGCCTCAGAGAACAGCCTGTGTAGGCAGTGTGGCAGCACCTGTCCAGCTGCTGCTGGAAAGTGGGGGAGGTCAGAGTACTGCATTTCTTCTCAGGAGTTTGCAAAGGTAGTTACAGTGGCCAGAAAGGCTCTTTAGTCCTAGACAAACACACCTGGTTTAAGATGGGTGGTCATTTCAATCCAGGACAGTGTTTCCATCTTAACTGACAAACCCAGGCAGCTGTGGAGTCAGAGGAGAATTTACTTTGAGCCTTGGTTGCTGTAGCACTTTATATATAGAGAAACAATCATCTCCCATGTGTAATATTCACAATATTTGGTTTGATGGTGTGACTTTCCCATGGGTATTTAACTATTAGTTTCACTTATATTTAATATTTGACTCATAACAAAAGACCTCTGGTTCAAGCATTCAGTGCCATAGGCTGATCTTTTAGCACTGTTGTTGTTACTGAGTAGCTTTCATTTCCAACACCAAGTGAGCTGATCCTCAAGGAGCTCTCTCAGTAGGAGGCCAAGGATTGTGAACATGGTGAAGAGGGCTGAACAACTAGAGAAGGCAGAAGAAGACAAGAAATTTTCATGAACAATGATTGGGGTGACAGTGGTTCTTGAGCAGGTGGTAGGCTGAGGGAGTGAATCATGGTTTACCACTGGTGGCTGGAAAGATGTTTTAAAACCAATCTGATATGCCATAGACCAACAGCTCTGGATCAACATGAATCTCTGGTACCATCTGCCAAAACATTTTCTTCAGGTTCAAGATAAATGACAAATTAGAAATGTCATTTACACCTTTTAATTTTGTAAAATGCTGAAATAATATTGTCTGTTGAATATGTTAAAGCTTCTGTGTTGTCAGAGCATTTGCAGCTGTTCACAATAGGAATAAAGGGCTGTAGCATATATTTGGTTATTAATTACTCATTTAAGAGCATGTTATCTCCTTGACTGCAGTATCAAAATCCACTTAGAGATGGTGATAGGTAGTTCAGAGTATATTTTCTCTTTAGAAAAGAATCTTGTTTCACTGAAGAATGCCTTATAACAGGAGGACCAGATGTGCTATCAGTACTATATTTATTTTTACCCCACAAGACAAAACAATCTGTCCTTTTTTTGTCATGAGACTCAGTTTCAGCAGTGAGTTTGTTTGGTTGGATTTTTTTTGCTATTGCAGTCTTTTCAATCAAAAATATGTATTTACTGGTATGACATTGTATTCCACAATCTCAGGACTCAGCAAACTGGAGACAGGCCTCATGGCTGGCTTTATGTTCCAGCATGGTGGGCAAGAATAGCTTTGACTCAGGGCATATGAATGCAGGCTTTTATCACATGAGCCTAAATGTCTTTTGGGCAAGACTTTGGAAGGTTGGGGATTGGTGTCATGATCAGGTCACTGTAGAGTTGCAGAGCAAATTCATGTTCAGTGGGCTGGAAGAGCTGACCATGAACATGCTTGTAGGGCAGAAATTCAGATCCCTGAGGGAAAAAATAGAGTTGCATTTCCTTGTGTCTGTTGAAAGTTATACAAATGATAAGTAACCATGGCTTAACCCTGGAGTTAACTGAGTTCAGTGGAGTTAAAGCTCTAGAGGGAAGTTTTTATTTGTCTTTTGGGCTTATAGCTATTTTTGTGGGTTTTTTTGTTTGTTTGTTTAAGCCTTTTTACTCTGAGTCGCCTGGAAAGAGCATTCCTTAGAAGTCAAAATTTCTTTAAATTATTGTAATGTTCATTCACATCCTGGAAACAATGTAGAAACCAAAATCTGAAGATCTGTTCTACAGAAAGACATCTGAAATTATTATGTAGCAAATGAGCTGCTGTCAAAACAGAGCAAGGCCAGAAGTTCACAATTGCACACTTCTGTATGCATGCTTTTGAAAATGTCTAATACTGAGCAAAATTGTGACCTTGGCCTTTGGTGTTCTGGGGTGAAGCTGGCAGAGAGCAAACGTGTTGCAAGAAGGAAAGCTGTTTGTGTTGCATGGACCTGAAGGAGAAGGGGCAATGCATAAAGGTTCCTTCCTTCAGTGCTTGTATGCACAGCAGATGCTGCGTGTGCTTTGCTTTGCTGTTCTGCACCATTTGTACATTCATGTGAAGGGTCCCTGGGGTTGAAGGAGATACAAATCTGGCAGAAAACCTAAAGAAATCTTAGCCCTTCCTTCCCAAGACACAAGGGTTGAAGTGTTCAGAGATGATTGCTTGTGTCCCGTTGGAGACGCTTAAAAGGAGCCTCATTTTCAGGAAGTGATGAACCACTCAAGGTGGTCTGAGTTTGATTTGATGAAAAATGGGTGTAGCATCCAAGTTCTAAATCATTTGCTGTTTAATAGAATGTTAAATAGACTTGCAAAAAGTCAAGAGATGCTTTTTGCAGTGTCCATCCCAGCTTCCTTCCAGACTGTGGTGAGCTGCTTGCTTTCTGTGGGAGGGGAGGCAGGCTGAGATTTTCAATCCCAGAAATGCTTTTCCAGCTGTTGAGGAGACACATGCTGTTAAAGAATCCACCTCTTCTGTATAACAGTAAGCACAGTCTCAGTGCTTGTTGATTGTGGAGAAAAGGAAGATAGTAGCTGATTTAAAACAGCATTTCAACCTCATTTGTTTTAAGTGTTTTCTTTGTGGGAGAGGCTGCAAAGGTACTGGGGTTATTGAAGATTGATAAAAACCCCATCACAGTATGTCAGGCTGCATTTGATTTTAAACTTCTTCAGTGGATAATAAACTATTATCTTCAGGCTTAGTAGTTTTGCACAGAGCTGGGGATTGTTTGTGCCCTATTTTACTTTGGGTTTTTGTGGAATATGGCCTCTTGCATAGCTGCAATGTGATATTCCAGGCAAACATTTCCTGTTGTATTCTGTCTGTATGTTCAAAAGGAGACCATATGATACTTTTTAATGTGCCAAATACCATGTTTTCTGGATACAGTTGGATGATTTAAATGGATATTTAACAAGAGAGTGAAGGATAATGCCTATATGCAGTGCCCCTGAAGTGTCTGGGACTTGTGGTTTTACTGGGACCTTTGCTAAAAATTGATTTATACTGAGACAAACAGAGTTGTTAATTGATGAAGATTCTAATCAGTGACTTACAGAACAGACACATGGGTTACTGAGCCACCACATGTCTTTGGATGTACTTATTTGTAGCCTCAGGTCATGAGCACTCTGCATGTGCCTTAAACAAACATGATCACTTCATATCTGCACTACTGTATCATGCTCTGGACACTGGACAGGTTGTCTTGTTTGGTTTTAAATAATCAAGGGAAAAAATGTGTATTAGAACAAATGTGAGAAATGGCTCAAATCTGAGCATCATCTGGGTCCAGCACTGTAGAGTGCAGAATAAACTTAGTTGTTACCCAGGGTTTGGTGCTGTTCTGGACATGCTCTTACTCATCTCTTTGTCCTTTAGGCACACCTCATCATTCTCCAAAGGTCAGAAAGCTGCTGCTTTATTTTTTTATTTTTTTCCCCACACAGCCATTCAGTTTGGAGTGTTTCTATGTCACAGTTTTTCAAAGCTGAATATTTAAACAAGATGTTGGTGATTGGGCTTGCTTAATTTTTTTATTTCCTTCTTCCTAAAGAAGACCAGTTGGAAAGCTGCAGTCAAATCTGACAGACCTTTGAAGACTGTAATTAAAAGGAGGGGGGTTTATGACTCAATTCTCAAGTGAGAACTGTCTTTTCTTCCTGCTCTTCTTTAGTTCTAACAAAGTATGGGTTTTTTCACATGGCACTTCTGACATTTTAATTGTAATATGATGGTTTGGGAAAACAGTTACTATACAGTAATTCAAGTTATGTGCAATATCAGTGGTTATTTCTAGTAAAGTTGTTCTCAAGTACTGCCCTGAGTGGTCACCAAGAGTGGTACAGGTGGGATTGTCCTCATGGGGGAGAAAGGAAACTAACGCTTCCATTTCTTATAGGCCTGAGGATACACTTCTCTCCACAGGTAAAGCCCTTTAGTTAGGTTCCCATTCTCTCCTCCCTTTTGTTGTCACTGATCTGATCTTTTCCCACATTTCAGGTCAGCCAGAACAATATCACCATGATGTCATCCCCCTCTCCTGTCCAACAAGCTCAGACCCCCCAGTCAATGCCTCCACCACCACAGCCACAGCCATCCCCTCAGCCCGGCCAGCCAACTTCTCAGCCAAATTCCAATGTCAGGTGAGCCACACTGCAGCCTTGGAGGGCTTCTGTTAGTGCTGTAAAGGTGAGGTTTTCTGAAGCACTCAGTGTATCTTACTCTGTTTCCACTGAAGTGAATGTATTTCAATACCAACTGCACTGAGAGCACAGGTGGGATTGTGCTGAATACCCTCTGAAAACCGCATTGTAAACAAGCTGTGTATGAAATCCTCACCGAGGCAGAACTGCAGAGTGTCATAACAATGCTTATTAAAATCATATCTGCTCACGGGGTGATGATCTTTCCTTGGCAGATTCTGGCAGGTTTGATTTTATGCTCCTTTTGCAGCTCTGGCCCTGCTCCCTCACCCAGCAGCTTCCTTCCCAGTCCATCTCCACAGCCATCCCAGAGCCCAGCGGCTGCACGAACGCCTCAGAACTTCAGTGTCCCATCCCCAGGTCCTCTAAACACTCCAGGTAAATGATCTGAGAGCTATTCTGCAAACCAGGAGTTGGGCTGTGTTTTGGTAACGGTGGTTCCCAGGAAACTGTTATTTTTGGCGTGGTGTCAACTTCAGAGCTTCACAGACCAGCCAGCACTGCAGGTAGTGAACATGTCACATGCACCACATAACACAACAGCTTGGGTACCTCATCAAAATCAGTTGAAGCCTCTTTTCTCATCACTGAAATATGTAATGGGTTTTCTCCCCAGTCTTTAGAAAAAAGAATGATAATTTAATGGAGCAAGTTTATAGAAGCATAATGATCCCTTAGTTCTGTTCAGGAAGGAACCCTTGGCAATAGCATGGAGTTACAAAGGATGTAACCACTTGATCACAGGCAGCAAGCTGCTTTGCTCCAGAACACCTTCCCAGGTGTACCGTGGCACTTGTGCTCTTCTCTCTCCCACATACAAGAAGCAGTTTCTGATACTGTGAATAGAGGTGTCATACTGACTCCTTCTCACACCAGTGTTGTGTGCTTTGCAGTGTGGAAAGCACCCACTTAAGGAAAATTGCAGCAAATCCATTGTGTTGATTTAGTGTTTCATGCGCCAGAGGGAAGGCAAAATGAGAACCCAGAAAATGGGTATATGGAACTTTGTAACTTTCCAGGGAAAAGTGGTATTAAATGGGAATTGCTGTTCAGACCATAGAATGTTATTTCTACACAAAGACAAGGGGTTCAGGCAAGCCCTTTAACTGTGGAGGGCATCCCATTGTGGATTTGGATGTTTGGCATGAGCTACACTTTGAGACTGCGGCATTTCAGATCTAGATTCTGAACTGTGAGAATAATGTTCTGCAGCATCTTTTATCACCCAATGACCTGCAGTCTTCTTTCTTGCCAGGAAATCCAAATTCTGTCATGAGTCCAGCCAGTTCTGGTCAGTCAGAGGAGCAACAGTACCTGGAGAAACTCAAACAGCTGTCAAAATACATTGAGCCACTCCGGAGGATGATCAATAAAATAGATAAAAATGAAGGTGAGGTTCCCTGTATTTAACCATGCATTTGTCTCTGGCAGCTCTCTTCTGCTGAACAATGCAGTACTTTCCCTTATGTGATGGTTTCTATTCCAGGGATTAAAAATTACAGGGAAAGTTAGTTCCTTTCTTGTTTATGAGTGTAAAGATTTTGCTGTTTAGAGTGGGCAAAATCCTTACCTTTACATTATCATCAGCTGTCCTTTACTTCTGATGGGTTTTAGACACACAGAGCTTATGCAGGGAATAGATCTATGATTAGATGAAAGACCAGTGATCCACACTACTGTCTCAGTGTTGGCTTGTGTATACACAAATTTATGTACTTTTAACAGCATACTGCATTTCTGTCTGCAAGAATTGAAGCTATTCTTGTAGTCAGTTTGTGTCTCTGGTACTATTTCAGACAGGAAGAAGGACCTGAGTAAAATGAAGAGCCTCTTGGATATCCTGACTGACCCTTCAAAACGGTAACTCTCCTTTTGGCTGGGCATCAGTTTCCCAGCTATTCCAGAAATGTGTTTTTTGGCAGTTGGCCACGCTGACACTGAAGCCCTGTGGGGCTCAGACAGCAGGAGCACTCAGCTGAGGTGGTGATGGTGAGGATGTTTGTGGTGATGAAATCTCTCCTCTTCCACAGGTGCCCCCTGAAGACGCTGCAGAAATGCGAAATTGCTTTGGAGAAGCTGAAAAATGATATGGCTGTGGTATGTAATGCTTTGTGTTAGCAAAGACAAGCCACTAATTCTGAAAGCTCTTACCATTTGGCAAGATTATTTTTTGCATTTTGTGTTAGTGATGGTGTTAAGGCTTCAAGTAAGGTTGGATAAAATAAAACAGAAAAAAAAGGGCATTTATTTCATGCAAGTCACCTGTATGTGTCTTTGAACTGAACTTTCACATTCTTATGCTTTGTGCCAAGACTTGACTAATTCTTTCTATGAACTTTTGTGGCTGATTTCAGGACAGCCTTCCTAAACCAAAGCTGCAGCTGTCTTTTTGCTTGTTTTTTCTCCTCCCTCACTGTTACTGTATGCAGTTTTGAGAACATTTGCATTTCATACATTCGCAGTTTACCTCTATAAAATTTTGCAGAATCCATAGTAGAAATTTTTTGGGGGATGATTAAAAGAAAAGGGCTTCTCCTGTGTTTCAGCCTACTCCACCACCTCCCCCAGTGCCCCCTACCAAGCAGCAGTACCTGTGTCAGCCCCTTCTGGATGCAGTTCTGGCCAACATCCGTTCCCCAGTGTTCAACCACTCCCTGTACCGGACGTTCATGCCAGCCATGACTGCAATCCATGGCCCACCCATCATGTACGTACCTGCTGCCTGTCCTCAGTGGTCAGTATTTATTTGTAGAAACTATTCAAAGAACAGATGGGTTTATGCATGGGGCTGAGTTACAGCTGTCTCTTTTTTTACCTGTAAAATATTTGCCAAATACAGCGTTGGCCTGACATGTTCAGCTGGTCCTTTGTGGACTCTGTTCTACACAGGGCCCCAGTTGCTTCCCCTCGAAAACGGAAATATGAAGAGGATGAAAGACAGACCATTCCAAATGTCTTGCAAGGAGAAGTTGCAAGATTAAATCCGAAATTCCTGGTGAACCTGGACCCTTCCCACTGCAGCAATAATGGCACAGTTCATCTCATATGCAAGCTAGGTAAGCAGAGAGAAGCTAAGGGCTGAATCCAGAAAGCAGTGCTGAGCTGGACTGTGGGAATTGGGTGAGTTTTGCTCACAGTCTTGGTGCTGGCTAATCTGTGCCTTCTGCATGAGGTCTGTACTCAGCAGGTTCATAGCACTGCCTAACCACACCATTCTGCACAGCCTGCTGCAGGGAACTCCAGGGGATTTCATTCACACTGACTGACCCTTTCTCTGCACTGAAGGTGCAGTTGGTATCTTCAGTGTCTAGAAACTTACTTGTTGCAAGCAACAATCTTGATTCCTGATTTGACCTGTTCTCATATGTGAGAGTTGTTCTGCCTCCAGCAACCAGGGCAAAGCTAGAGAAATGTTAATTTTTGGGAGGGTCTATTTCAGTCTGTACTGATGATCACTGGCAATGGTGTATGTTCAAGAAAGAAATTCAAATTGTTTTTTTTTTCTTAGCTGAATAATCATAAAGTGGTGTAGTCTATTCACTTGTTTTGTTCTTGAATTCCAGTAAATAGATTCTTTGCTCCCTCCCTTCCTTCCTATTAAAAATGGAGATTGGTTTTGTCCTCAGTATGGGTACATGAGGCACTTAATTTTCAAAAATAAGGTGTCTAACTTGGTGAAGTTGAGCTGACGAAATGGTGGGATTGGCAAGGTGCAGAAGTGTGTAGGAGGTGGAGCTGTGTTTGCCAGGCTTTTCTTCCAAAAAATGTGTGTGGTTAAAGCGAGCAATGAGATTTCCTTTCAATAAGAAAGGAGATGTGCAGTCAGGTCCCTCCTTGTGGTTCAGAGACTAGAAACCAAGCTGCATTATGCACAGAAACCCTCCCACCCAGCAGTTGTTCTGATGGGAAGTGTGTTTGCATCCTAGATGACAAGAATCTTCCAAATGTGCCACCCCTCCAGCTCAGCGTTCCAGCCGACTATCCAGACCAGAGCCCTCTGTGGATCAAGAACCCCCGACAGTATGGTACGAGGCTGAGCATGTCTGTGGAGGCAGGGGGGAAATGTGAACACCTCACCTTACTCTTGTATTTGAGACTTTAATATTATTTTTATTATAACTTTCTTTATCTGTTACCTTTATTTCCAGCAGCCAACCCCTTTTTGCAGTCAGTGTATCGATACATGACTTCAAAACTCTTGCAGCTTCCGGACAAGCACTCAGTCACAGCACTCTTGAACACCTGGGCACAAAGCATTCGCCAGGCCTGCCTCTCTGCTGCATAACAACTCCCTCTCCACACTGGGAAGCAAGGAAGGAGGTCTCAGAGCTGGCCTCTCCCACATGCCACTGGAAACCCACACTTTGGGCAGGTTACTTCAGAAGAAAGAAGCCTTATGTTGTTTTGTTTCTAGGTGTCGGGTTCAGTAGAGAGCCTGATGTTAGACTTAGCCTTCATGCTTTTTATCTTCTGCCTCAGTGGACTTTTGCCAGCGTTTTCAGATATACATAATGTGTATATATGGTTCTTGAGACTGTATTTCAGATGAGTTTTTATTGTCTTCTTAGAGAAGAAATTATTTGTGGACTTCCATCAGGGAGTCTGGTATAAGAGGGAGTAGGGAGAAAATGTCCTGATTTGCTTCCAAGTTTGCTCAGTGCCAGTATTCCTCTCACACTGTATGTGTTGTGACCTGATACTGCCCCAAAAATAAATTAGTTCCAACTAGAATGTGCTTGCAAACTTCTCAGTGGTTGAAGGAATCCTTTGAGATGAATTACAGTCTTTTAAGGCATCCCTCAAATATATGAGATAAATCTGGATAATGACACTTGGGGGTGGGGGTGTGGAACCAAATAGAGCAAAACCAGTATTTTATAGCTTATTTTAAATGCTACTTTGTACAAATGATTTTTGGTTAGCATGGACATGTTTCTCACTCCAGAAGAGTGAGGGTGATGAGAAAGGAGACAGCAATGTGCACACTGAGTTCCTCTGTAAGTTCAGGATGTGTGCACATAGAAGTGTGGGGGGAGAAACTGATAGTATAAAGGCCAAGTGACACCAATCGATCCAGCAGGCTTGTAGCTACATTTCTTCTTTAATGAAGTCTTTCTGAGGCATCTGGCTTCCTTTGGGAGCTGATGCAGTGCAGTGAAAATGCTTCTGTATTACACCAGTTCGTTTAAACAGAAAAGGCAAAAAACAACAGCTCAGGAGGAGAACTGACAATTAGCACATTGTGCCTTGAGCAGTGATGGGCACTCAAGACAAGCTGTCTTATTGTTGGGCATTTCTAATGCAAACATTTGCCACAAGGAACTCTAATTTCATGCATTTTTCATAGTTCCCCCATGCTGGTAAGTTGCTCCCTCTTGATTTCCTGGTGCAGAATTTCAAATAGCGGATGTTCCCGTTATATCCTGCCCCATCTCTCTGTATTGTGCAGCAGACCTTGAAGAGTAGCTGTGGGCTGTCTTACAGTAGTGTCAAGAAATTGCTATGACCTCCATAAATCTGTGTGGTGTCACCAGTTTTAGGATGTTTTTAAATGTGGGTACTTAGCACTGACTGAGGCAGCAGAATGCTATCAGTATTTTGTACATGAACTAACGCATTGTTTTTTTGTTTCTATTGTAATAAATTTATTATTATTCCTGTGTTAGACATTATGCTGCTCTTCCCATGCTAGATACCAGTTCTGGTGTGCTGCTGGATGATGGTTACTGTGTTCTGTGGTAAGTGAAAACCCACAGGCTCTGAAGGGTAGGGGAAAAAATCATAAATGGAGCTGATGATGAAGTAGGGGGGGAGAGGCGGTTTAAGTAAACCAGTTAACAAAACCAAGGCCCTCATGTATCAAAGGGTCAGATCAATGCAGCAGGAGAATTCTCTGCAGCAGAACAATGCCCAGGAAGTATCTTCTCTTAGACTGATGTGCAACCCTTGTACAGCGCTAAGGCTCAAGCACACTGATGGATTTGTTAGCAAAAAGTGGTTATTGCAAGCTTATTTTCATGGTACTGAATGCTTTGGTTTCTGCAGCATCATTCTGGATGTTTATTTACATTTAATTATTAGGTGTTTTCTTACTGAACCTCATTTTGCTTTGCTTAGCCTCTTTCTTGGGTACTCTAATGGGGCATATTTTAGTGAGCACAGCATAGTTGATATTTTCCTGAGTTGCCTTTGGAAGCTGATCTGTGGTTGTTTTGACTGTAAAAATGTGTGCTTTCTGTGTAGTACCCTGGGTAGTGCACTTTGTTAATGAGAGTGTTGACTGAGACCCCCACCCTGCTGAGCTCCATCCCTGGGTAAGGCCTGTCAGGAGCTCTCTTGTTTTAGGTAAATGTTCTCTCTCCTTGTCTAACTGCTGGGTGCAGTCCATAACATTTCACAGGAGTAACACTGCAGAGCAGCTGCCTGAGAGGGGAACTGATGGGTTCCTTAAGCGTTGATGGAACCGAAAGGGGATTTCTTGCCCTGTTCATGTCAGGGGAAAAGGACAGCAAAGTATTTCTTGATCTCTAAGAGAGGAAGGTTCTTACCTGTTGCCCCAAACTCCAGGTTAACCAGAGCAGTAACTCCTGTTTTCCCAAGGAAGTGTCAGCACCCCACTGAGCACAGCAGCTCTGGAAGATGCAAACAGGAGGCAGTGGCTGATGGAGGTAGGAGACAGAACCCTGCCAGGGCAGGCAGGAGGAGGTTTAGGCCCAGCACTGGGCTGTGAGCTGCCTCTCTTGCTGCTCTGTCCCTAGTTTTATTTTTTCAATCAGTGCAACTTCCTGTAAATGTCTGCATGCACTGCTATTTCTGTTACCTTTGTAAGCATGCTTTGGAGGTCCTGCAGCCAGTGCTTGCTTTAGAACAGTCTAAGAGGCTTGGAAGCAGTCACTGTTGCATCAAAGGTACTTCTGTACATGGCATGATTTATTTCAGTTTTATAAATACTGAGGGCTCATTCTTCTCCCCCTCAAAGAAACCCAACTCATTCTCTAGATTCTCTAGGAATGCTTTTATAAAAATAAAATTTACATTGATTATCTCCACAAGACCACAGAATTGTTTATAAAACTCAGTTAACTTTAGTATTAAAAAATATTTTAGTAAGATCTGATACAATTAAAACATTTTAGTCATTGACTCCCAGGCTCATCCTTACACCATTTATTTTTACAAGTGTAAGCCAGGAGAAGGAAACTAGTGTTCATGTGGTTTGCATCCTTCAAAGAAAAAGGTCATTATTACAGCATAAAGAAAATACCCAATGAGGATAATGAATGTGCAGCCTACGGGCCCAATGTAAAACCAGGATGCAAGGAAATAGATCATCAGCAAAGAAAGGAGAGTCCTGTAGCTGGCCAGAAACCTCAGACTGATCCTTGGTCCCCAGTGCTGGCCTGTTCTGTCCCTCACCATGGGACTGTACCTGATTTTCTGTGCCAGGTGGGGGTTGGTGAGATGGTAGCGACAAAGTCTGCCAACAAAATCTTCCCTGGAGCAAAGCACCTCCATCTGATCAGCAAACTGAGGTAAGAAACAGAAAACATTAGTGCTCTACTGCAACTCCTGTCACTAAGTATAACTTATTTTCCAATTTCCTTCAATTATAGGATGAGGAGGGATCAGGAGGCACTTTTAAACAGCAGTCTTGCCTTGTGTTTGTCATAGCTATAGGAAAGAATTTGCCTTTCCTGTTTGAGAAACATTCATTCTGAGTGATACTCATTGCTCATCAACCATAAAGAACACAGTAATAAATAACATTTAAAATGTTTTGTGCAGGAGGAGCAGAACTACAGGTACAGAGACAGGCCTGACACTGTTAGGGAATACCCATCTAGGCCACAATAAAGGGGATGAGCAAGAACAATCCAGGTGTCCTGACTGCATGTGCAGTGAGGAACAGCCAGTGCAAAGGGCAGTAGGAAGGGAGGCAGGGCTGGCCTTACCCTCTGGTTCAGCACGGAGGAGAGGCGGAACAGGAGGCGCACGAGGGTGGCGCTCTCGTAGCTCCGGATGGGCTGCAGCTCAGTGTCCCCCTGGTAATGCACCTCGAACCGCCGTAAGCCATTTATGATCTAGGAAGGGCAGAAGAAACGCCTTATCCTGCAGTTCCCAAACACCTGTAATCTCAGCCCCAAGAGCAATCGAGGCAGTGCCATGGCATGTTTTTTCTCTCACCTGGTACCTGCCCAGGGGTGTCAGAATGAGGCCGTTTGCACTTTCAATGCAGTCTGGAAGCTGTTTCTTTCCATTCTCATCTTGAGCTGTCCCACACTTCATCATCATCTGCGTCAGTTGGGCTTCACTCAGCTGCTCAAGAAGAACACACTTAAGCAGGTGTTTGATCTACCCCCTCTAGTTCCTGTATTTTTCACTGCACAAACACTAGCACTGGAAGTCTTCGAAAGCCAGCTCAGATACTAAGAACTGCTTAAGAGCGCCTCACTGAGACATTAAAAGTCTCCACGTTAATCCAAGAAAGGTGTTCTGGTTTGTGTGTCCCTTAGCTCTCCGGCAGTACCAAACTGCTCAATTCTGTATAAGGGGGGTGGCTGCAGAGAAATTAATCTGTTCTTTTAACAGTTCATCCACAGCTGCAGTCATCTGTTGTACCTTTGCAGCTCTACATTTAGAAGATAGTGGGGTGTTTTTAAAATCACCTCACTGCTTTTTAAACATGAGGACAAGCCAAGTAAAGGGACAGGTTTGGTATAAACTACACAGTCCCAAAGAGCGGTCACTTGACCTACAAAGTAGGCTTGATATTTAGAAATTCAGAGCAACTAATAAAGATGAAATGGGTTTTGAAGTGGTCAGGTGAAGTCAAGAGTCTAGAGAACATTCACAACGAAATTTGCCAGCAGGGTCTCTGGCTGGCTGTGTGACCCCACCAAGTACAAGAGACACAGACATGATGAATCCTGACTCTTGTTCACACTCTGCAAGTTCTTGGGTGTTACATACCTTAAAGATTTGGCACAAGTATTCCAGTGCCTTCTCTAAATATTCATCTGTTTTTTTGATGCTGTCTTGCCCAATTTCATCCAGGTCGTTGCCTGTGTAGGAGCCGTTCATGTCCGATGGTGTAAATCTAAACCACGAGAAGAAGGACTGGGTAGCCATTGTCTCTGCAGAGTGGTCCGAGATGGATTTTGCTGTCTGCTGTGCCTGACAAATCAGCTGAGCCAGCTTTAACACCTAAAACAAAAAACCAAAATCGTGTGGGACAAAAATAAAGGAGCACTGAGCATCAGTACATGGATAAATCTGTGCCTTGATGGCTGCCAGAGCAATCCCAGCACACTCCCTCTCAGCTTATATGGACTTGTGCTGTTAGCTGCATTTCCAGTAGGTTTGATGTTGAAGCATTTAGGAAACCTTCTTAGGTTTTTCAGCTGCTTTTTTTATTCCTGCTATTTTTATCTGGTTGTGATCAACACAGTGAAGCACAAATTCCCAGAAAGCATGTTTGAGAGGGAATACCCACTGTACACCACTCAAGGGAGCAGGCTGTTACACTCACTTCCTATTTAGCAAAGAGCAAGCAGATTTTACAGCTGTGCTGGACTGAAACCCCTCAGGTTCTACAAGTCACTGTCAGCACACTAAATTATACAGTAATGCAGGGGGTGAATTTTCCACTCTTAACTTCTAAATGGCTGCTCAGCCCTGAGAAAACACCTGTCAGTAGAAAGGGGGGTGACAAGAAACTTGTTGCTTACCAAATTCCTGACTTCTGTGCCAAACATCTGCTTATACTGGAAGTCCTGTCCTTCCAGGCTGTAAACATGACTCTTCACCTTAAATGAGGCATCTGTAACAGCTGGAGAGCGTGATGACAAAAAGCTCCCACCGAGTGTGGGGCTCATAAAAACTCGGTGTTGACGGTGGGGAATAACAAGTTCTGGCTCCAGGAATAACTGTTCCCCTGGAATTTGAGAAAAGCAGTGAGGATGGTTACATAATACTGGTTTGGCCTGGGGAAGGTCTAGGTGTCTCAAGGCTACTGGGCAACTTGCATTTAGACAGATGTGGTTCTAGAGGGAAAGAGGCCTTAATTACCCTTTTTTACTGTGTACATTCTCTGTACTCAGCAAAAAATGTTGGACTGCATTTAATGCAGACCATACAGGCAGCATTTTAAGCCCCTAACATTTTCCAACAAAAGCAGTGCAGAATCATGACATGTCAGACATTGATACTTGTCATGTCTTGCCTCTCCCCAATTTACTCTATCCTAATTATCCTGAAGTGCATGCACAACCAGCTGATTAGCTCTTTTGCTAAATACAGAGACCTTCAGAGATGAAAGTTTTAATCCTGAGGTAAATAATCAACTAAGACAAGTTAAGAAAAACTGCCTGTTGTAATTGTGTTCTTTAAGGAAAAAAAATGGGGAATGAAATGTTAATGATGGTGGTTAGAAAAGAACTACAGACATTCTAAACCAGCATGACAAACATTAGTGAAGACACACAGACTCTGAATGGCAAAATAGCATTGAAAATGGGAGAGAAGTCTATTCACCTCAGTGCTTTGAGGGAAGATGTAGCTATTGTGAAGAAAGATGAGACCAGGCAGCATAAGATGTCAAAATATCCTTTTACCTTTCTGGATCATTTCAGCTAGGTTGGGCTGAGCAAACACCTTAGCCACTCGGAACACCATGAGGGCGTTTTTGGGACTGACCAAGTCTGTTCGAAGAGCTCTGTTCAGAAATCCTACAAACAGCTTGGTATACATGAGCAGGTTTTCTTGAATGAAGGCAGCCCTGTCAAAATGAGTACAAGATTTGTCAGTACAGCTATTTAAATAACTTATTTTGTGTTCTGCCAAATGAGCCATTAAAGGAATGTTTTATCCTGTCTCTGGAAAGATGGCCAGTTTGCAGTGAGACAGAATACTCTTAAAACAGAAACTCCTGTTCTAAGAACTCATCTCCATTCTTGCAGAGCAGGTTAATTCAGGCTGATGGCTTGTGTTTGGAACCCTGCTGCCTCCCCAGGATGTGCCTACCCTTGGGCTGGCTCAGGTTCCCCCCAGCTGCCTTCCTGCTTACCATTTGTCCGACACGCTGCGAGGCAAAGGCTCTGCGCTCTGGGGTGGCTTTTCGGGGGCGTACCTCCAGGGCTGCAGGTAACTCAGCCACATCTCAAGGACCTGGGCACAACACACACACCACACCAGGGTCAGGGCTTCCTTTAAGCTTAGTATTATCTTAATGACACCTACAAGCTTTTAGGAATAAATGTCTCTCTAGTAATCTCAGAACCTTTGAAAAAGAACTGAAAACAGTGTATGTTCTTAGGACCAATCTGGACTTCCTGTAATGCCCAAATCAAATGACACTCCAACAACTGCCACAAAAAAACCCCAGCTTAGTTGTGGTTACATCTAAGGTGCATCTACCAGCTCTGATAGTGTTCACTGAATCTACTGAACTAAGTAGACAAGATGCTACATTAATATAATTTCAATATCCCCCCCCTGAGGAAACTGCGGGGTCCTGACTGCGCTGAAATCAAGAGTAGGTTTGCCATGGCCACTGTAAATATTTCTTCTCAACATTCTGCCTTACACATGCACCTCAAACACTGCAATTAGCTGTATAGTGAGCAAGATGTAGCCCTGTTAAATCCTGCACTTTTAAACTTCTACAATAATTAGCACAAATCATGGCCCAATATATTTGCAGTATTTATTGCAAATGAGTATCATATTACTTGCATTTATGACCTATTGTATTAGATACATTCATATAGGTCCTAATTTCTTAGTATGTTTTAACAGGAACACCATTTACCCCCCAATCAACAGTCATTTTTACTGTCAGGAAAATCAGCCAACAATTTGTAGTAATTCTCAACAAGATCTATTCAACTTCCTTCTTATGTCTAATCAGTACTCTTTGTCTAATAAGTAAATGTACATGTTATATAAAGAACTCCACTGCTCTAGAAAAGAGATTGGGACCAACAGCTGCTAAATGGCAATAACTAATACCTGGTTCTGTTAAGTAGACTTAGAAAGAGAAGCAGGTACATACTGCTCTGAAAGAGGCATCCAGAGGCCAGTGGCCAAAACAGTGCTGTAGGAAGATATAAAGCTTCTCCTGGACAAAGCGAGGGATGACAACCCTGCAAACAGATTCGAGGGCAGTCACGTGTACACAATGGCAGCAAGTTCTAAAAACAGAACAACCCGACCAACCAACCAACCAACAACCCAACACACTTCCCCAAATGCAAATACAGAAGAGACTGACCAGAACTAGTTCTTTCTTAACTGAAGCTACTTCTGGCCATTGAATTTCAACTCAAATTCATAAAACACCAGATACTAAACTAATCTTGGCCAGAACCCACTGGCAGCGTTTTCTTTCCTCTGACTGGTGCCAAGATACAGACTAGTGTAATAGCTGCTGCCCCCTCAGTGGATGTGAGAAACATCATCCATTAGCTCTTATGTGTTTTCAATAATGTACTTCTGTATTTAGAGATCAAAACCACATAATTCAACCTCTTGGTGAAAGCTGAGCTTTCCAGAAGCCCTGCACGTTTCAGAGAGGCTGCTCCTGTACCTACCTTTTAAATTCCTCCAGGGGGCTGGCTGTGTGGGAGTGGGCTGAAGGGGAGAGAGGTTCAGGTTTCAGGCTGTTGCTGAAAGCATGCAGGTGTTTCACAAGCAGTCTTACCACGAGCACGTGCTCTTCAGTGGGCTTAAATGACTCCTACATTCAAAGCAAAAGAGAAGAAACTAATGAGTGGCAGATCCTAAATGTCCACCAAATAGTTCAGGAAAATTATATTCTCAGCTTGAAATACAAGAAACACTCTCTTCTTTCTAGGTTCTTCACCATAATTTGGTGCTGCCTGATTTTGGGCAGGCTTTGCTCCCCAGGACAAGTTGTATCAATCTTCTGCCAGCAGTCCACTAAGAAACATATTTTGATTCTAAGAGAAGGTATCTACAGTACTTGAATGCACTGAATTTGGGGCTAGAATTAACAGAATAACTTGCAGATTTCAACTCACCCCTTTCTGAAAACAGAATATTCAGCCTTTCATTATGGCTGTAAGTTCATTGCTGCAGACAGCACAGCAGGTCCTTTGTCTATGCTCATGGCTGGCTCTACTGAGTTCTCCTCCCTCTGTCTTACAAGAGAGAATAATCCTAGACAGAGTAATGGGAAGAATAAGAACTGCCTGGAGTCCTGTGTGATCCTGTTGGTTCTAGTATCCTTAGGGGTGGGAGTAGCACAAGGAGTGAAGGTGAGCCACAGTGATGTTACTAAAAAATGAGTGAGTGCATGATAGAGCAGGGAGGTCAATGAGGTGAGAAAGAGCTGGTTCTCCTGGGTGCCCAGCACCAGAGCTGGTCTGCTGCAGAACTGGGGACAAAGCACAAACTCCTTTGCTACTGTGAGCCGCTTTAAGAGTAGTGAACTAATCTCAATCCACCACCAAAGGCAGATTTTGAGATACCACTGGTATTCTAACTGAGAAGAATGTACATGAAACAGAAGTTACAGCTGCAAGTATAATGGGAAGTCCTGGAAGAGTGTGCTAGACAATAACTGCAGGATGTTTCCAGGATGCCATGATAAGGTGAGACGCTGAATATAACTCCAAGGGACTGGCAGGCATTTTTATCCTAAAAGCTTCCACTTCTTAACACCATCCAACAGTATTTCCAGTACTGGGGGCAGGAGGGGTCTGTGTGTGTCTATGCCCTTTCTCTGCAATGCCTGAGGCAAAGCAGATGTGTTTGTACAATCTCTTAAGGCTTTTAATACACTGTGAAGTTCGCTCTAGGAGAATATTCAAGGCTTGATGATAGATGCAGTCATGTAGTACAGCCAGATCTGAGACTCTCCTACGAGAGGGATAAACAGCTACTAGTTCTAATGAAGGCTGGTCTTGTGGTTTTCACAGCTCCTGTTTATGTCAGCATGTTCTCTACAGTCCTGAAGAGGGTTTATGAAAAAGCGTGGAAGTCTGAGAAGTTAAGTGATCCTAGGAGTTTGGATCAGGATCTCCAGAAGCAATTAGAGAGGCTGAGTACTCTGCTATGGGCCTTGAAAGGGTGAAATTCTAAAAAATCCTACACTCCCCTTGAAGGTACCTTTGGAATTTACAAAACCACCACTCTTTCAATACATCATTCTGGGTGATGTCAGCGGTTTTTCCACTTAGCAATTCTCAGCATTTCCTCTTAGCCTGGATCAGCACCATTATGAACATCATTGATTTAAAAACTACTTTTCCCCACAAGTGTTTTTGTCATCAAACCATTTTACAGGATGGATATATGCCCCTCTGAATTCTTAGCACAGTAATTAGATAAACATAACAGCAAAAAAGATTTAAAGTAGTACTTTCTGTGTTCCTTTCTAAGCAGTACCTTGAGATATCACAGCACTTAATGGAAAACCAAAAAAGGATTAAAGAGCAGGGAAATGCCATGTAGTGCTAAAGAGCTTTACAGTACATAAGCTTAGCCCTCCCCATTCCCAAAATGAAGACCCAATGAATAAAGGCTGAAGTAGGAAAAGAGGAATCAGCAATCTGTTCCAACAGGAATGTTTTCACATGCACATTTCCTGAACAATCTGCAAATGTACCATTTGTGCTTTTGCAAGGACAGCCAGGTTCACATTGCATAACACTAAATTTGTAGTGGCAATGACATTTCCTTGGCTAAAACCCCCTAGATATTACCTACCTTAATTTGGGTGACAACCATGCAAATCCTGATCTCTTCTTCCATGCAAGGTTTGTTTAAATGACTAGTGAGAGAGGGGCAGAAATCTGCCATTGGTGAAGACAACTTTGGTGTCAAAAAACATCAGCAGAGCTGATAACTCTACACTGCATTCCAGGAATGCACCTCTGGAAATGGAGTTCCCAACTGGTCCTCAGAAGATGTTAGATTTTCATTATTTTCTCCATGACCTTTGTTAATCTCTCTCAGTAGCTGCTTATTTAATAAATCTCAATGCAGGGTTCTCAATCAAGCTGTCCAGCTGTCGGCAGAACAAGCTGCTGTACAGCCTGCACCAATACACTTCGCAGATTATGTGATGGAACAAGATTTTTCCAAAGGAAACAAAATGAAAAGATGGTAATACTTGGTATGCGTGGAGGGCCTGGTAGCTGGATTGGGCAGGACTACCGTGGTGTTTACTGGAGATACTGAGTCGGAAGTGGAGAACCTCCAGCTGAGACAACAGAAACAAAAAGGAAGGGGGGAGGGAAAAAAAGGAGAGAAGAGAGCAAGAGAAAAAAAAAGTGAGAATGAGCCCAAGGAAGAAGGGTGGGGGGAAAAAATGAACATCACAAATACAGTCAGGGACAACATATCACAGTAACAACTGCAGCCACAGTATCCTCTTCTTTCTGGTGTTCAAGGGATTGATTCCACAGCACTTCACACCCTTTATCAACTTGGAAATACATCTGGGAGCAGCTGTCAAAAAAGTGGCTGCTCTCTGCTACCCTTAGAGCACCTACTGGTAGGGGATATGGACCAAATAAAAGCTCCATGTCTCAGAAGTTGCAGCAAGAAGGATTTAAACACTGAGCAGTGTTATGTTAAAAATGGAGTAAAAGAGTGCAATATTCTGCAAGGTGTTTTAAAAGCTATTTTGAAAACTCTGGCATTTCTTCCTGTGCTGCTAGAGAGACATGGTTTGTATCTGGGGAAGAAACTCCATGTGAAGTTTCCAGTTCAGACAAATCCTGTCTTCTCTCTACATAAAGGCCATTTTGGAGGGCTGCAGGTCTTGTGAATTTCCTCCAAAGAGGGAATGACTTTTATTATTAGGGAAACATCACATGTGTAAAAAGGCAAAAGACACACCTAACACAGTGTTATGTGCTGATGCAAAAGGCATATTGCCATAACACTGAATTGTCTGCAAGCCCCAAGCAGATCCCTGCCGGAATGAACCAGGTAAAGAGTGTTTTCTGACAATGTGATGAAGAGGATACTGTAGCAACAGTGACACACATGTATGAAATTAATGAAAAACATAAAACAAAAATGTACACTACACAGACCCCAATGACTATTGTCAGGCATCTAAACTAACTCTCCAGATCACACCTCTGCTGTCTTTAAACAGCCTCTACCCAATCTCCTCCAGGGTCAGTTTGGCATCTCTTGGTTTCACACCCTTAGAGTGGTTGGATTGTTATTGCAACAGCTCAGGCAGATTCTCTGCTTCATCACTGACTCCTGTGCCCCAGGAATCTGCAAGACCCTGTAGCCCAAGGGGTGTTCCACATGCAGTGCTGGGGGCTGAGCACCTGGCATTGGAAGGTCAGGAAGCATCACGGAAGATTTTATCAAACTACTTTTCCTAAGGGTTCATTGTGATTACAGCAGGAGGGAATAGGAAGAGAAATGCTGCACACTTGGACTCAGGATCATCAGAGAAAGAAAAAGCAAACAGATAAAAGAATTGGAAACCAGTGGAATTGAAGGGGCCAACAGTGACACTCAGCATAGCAAAAGAGCTTCAACCTCAGGTTCACAGCAGACCCAGAAAGAATTCAAAGTTGTAATGTAGTATATCTTGTCAAAAGAAGTTATTTACTATTCATTCCACTGCCTTCTACTTATAGAGGAAGTCTGTGATGCCATTAACAAGGCTTAAGGAAATATCTATGATTCTGCTTCACAAGAAAGTTACTTATTTGGGATCTGTCTTGGCCCACCAAAGCAAACAAATCTGGCTGCTGGATAAAGTAAGAGCAAGTTCTGCAGAACCTCATCCCACCTCCCATACAGGTATGTGGCCATTTCAAATCACTGATGGTCAACCAGCTCTAGATCCAGGGAGGAACAGTCACTAATTACCCCTCCTTCCAAACACACAGAAGGCTAAATGGAATCAAGTGAACCTGCACAATTATTAATAACTTTATGGATGAGTTTAGGGTGATCTTGGGTTTCCAGTCAAGGTCTTTAATGCTTGTGTTAAATAAAACTTACATTTCTGGATATTCTAATTCCTCACTTGAGGAGCTGCAAGGCAGACTGTTCTTCAGCCCACCCTGAGACCAGTCTAAAAAGCTTTGTTTAAGTACCACAGGCTTATGAACAGTCCCATTCCCAACTGATCTGGAACCTTTCCTCAGTCCTGTAGGACAGATCCTTCATCCATTTATGGATGTCACTGGGAATTCCAGTCCCCCATTCTAGTGTTTTACCCGCCCAGAGAGTGAAGATTTCCTATTTTACATGTTCATGATTACTTCCCATCAAAGATGAAACTAAAATACCATCAGGGAGTTATGGCCTCAAGTTGTGGCTCAACACACCTTGTGGAGGATCCTGAAGTGCTGATTTCAGAGAACTGAAAGCTCTATCTAGGCCCTACTCCACCATAACATGGAGTCATTGTCTGCAACTGCTGCTCCCTAGTGCTAGAAGAGAGCATCTGAAATACAGAGGGTGAACAGAGGAGAGAAGTTTAAAGCAATCATCATTTCTGGCCTAAGCACAGCGCTCGATGCACAGAGACTGGACAGACAGACAGACCAAAGGTACTTCAAGCAAAGCCTTTCCATCACAGGTGCACAGCCATGCTGCTGGGAGTCCTAAGTGGAGACTTTGCAACATTACTGAGTTTGCATTTTGACCTCAAGAATAAAAGACAAAACCCATCACACTTCAGCTCTGCAATGTTTTTCCCTAGCAAAATATAAATGTGTTTTATTTCATATCCTGTGGAGTGAAGGATTAGAATTTCCCAGTCAATCAACTCTCGTATTGCTCTTTCACACAGGAATAAATCCTGAGTTAGCTTTTGTGTTTTTCTCCCCCGCTATGAAAGTCCCACTGTGACCCAGAGGGAATTCAGAGGATCAGCATTTTCTCCTTCAAATTCCCTTTACATTTACAATGCCTTTGATCTTGGCCTCCCCAACACTTACTTCTTACATGCAGTAGTTTGTTACTGAACAGGCCACCACAAACTGCTTGTAACTGTGTATTATCTGAGCAAGAGCTTCTCAGATATTCTGAACTCTGTAGCTACAGAACTGCTTCTGTCACCATTATGGTGAAAGGCATATTTTGGAATAAGAAACAATAGAAGTGGCTTATTTGCTTAACACTGAAGGACAGTGTAGTAAGATTTTCTTTTAAATTTGCATTTAAGCTAGAAAATGGTTATGGATCTCAGAAATACTAATTGGTATTTCAGTAACAGTTGCTATCTCTGCTGGAAATCAATGTTAGATACTTTTAGCAGCCATGTCGCCCCAGTGAGATTTAACGCAATGGTTTTATAGTGGCATCTTCTCCACCATCAGAACTTCGATTATTGGAGTTCAGATTGTTGTGACCATCCCACGAACTCCTCTTGTGCAAAAAGAACCAAACAAAAACCAGAACAAAACCAACACAACTTCTGCAATGAAGGCAAATCTGAATGACACACTTATTCACAACATTCTTCGGAAGTGGATTAGCAATTCTGACACACTCATGTAGATATTCTGGAAAGTTATTTCTTTCCTTTGGACCACTACACCAAAACAAATTCTCCACAGAATAGATTCACCCCAAGACAAGAGCTCAACCACCAGGTGATGTTCATGAATAAAGCACAAACTATTACCTTGACATGAGGGGACTGCATTTTCTGATACATTTCCAGGGAATAATGATGAAGCCACATTTCAACAAAGATCTGCAAAACAAGTATTTTCTCAGCTAGGGAAAA
Organism: Campylorhamphus procurvoides; assembly: GCA_013396655.1. Classification (NCBI taxonomy): domain Eukaryota; kingdom Metazoa; phylum Chordata; class Aves; order Passeriformes; family Dendrocolaptidae; genus Campylorhamphus; species Campylorhamphus procurvoides. The sequence continues at coordinate 399,384 of WBMV01000122.1, forward strand.
AGAAATAATCCAGGACTGTCAGTCACAAGAGAGGCATAAGGGAGGTTATAATATATGATTTGAAAACTAAGCCGTCCTGGTATTTAGACAGAGATGTTTCAGGTTAGTATGTCAATGACTGGGATGGCAAACTCTTGCACCTGCCAGGCATCCATTAGTCAGTTCAGCAACATGGTAGGAACTTGTTTCAGGACAAATATTAAGTGTAGATTTTCCATTCCCTTGGTTTAAAGAGAAGAGATCCCTCAGGTGGCAGCAGGAAATGCAGCCTACCTGAAGCAGTGTTTCTGATCTCCAGATCTCCTGGGAAGCCGGGTCAGCGTTCACAGAGGGCTGGTGGGCAATGTGCCGTTTCAGCAGGCTGGTGTGGTGCATGCCATAGGAGGAGAAGGGCACTGCTGGAGATCTTCCAGGACAGAGGAATGGGAAGAGTGACCTCAGTAAGGCCCAGAGCAGGGGAAGGGACACTGCTGTCAATCACCAGTCTTTCAAACTGCATAGTTGGTTACACGTTTCAAACTTCCGCAGCTTACTGTAAATACTAATCACTTCAACTATAATTAAACATTAGTTCTATATTGCTATTGCATTTTGTAATTATATAATAAGTACATACAGATCCAAGGGTGGAAGTGCTTTCTACTTCTTAGATTTTGCTCAATAAGCCATATTTTGTCCACCCTGTTCCCACAACTTGCCTCTGGCACTGCAGTCATTACCTGGGAGTTGGGGAAGGGATGGCTCCCCCAGGATTTGAAGAAGGTGGAGGAAGGACACTTCCTTCTGTGGGTAGGAAACACTTCAGGTACGTGTCCACCAGGATGAAATAAGCACTGTTGGAAGGGCTGACGTGGTGGGTGACAGGTGAGTTCTGTAACACAGGGTAGGTCTGGGGTTACCCAGGGCTGGGAGTGATGCTGCACACCCAGACCCACTCAGCAGGAAGCAGCAGAAGCCCAGAGGTTGTAAAGGGTGAATGGACAGTAAAGACACTCTGGAGTAAAGTAGGGAGCTGTAAGAGAACTGCTGCTGTAGCAGTGAGTGTAACCAAGGAGGAGACCAGATCAGTGTTGGATAGCACAGGTAACAGCAGGCAGAGGAACCAACAACCACACACACTGTACCAAGCCATGGTCATGACTGCATAGGTCTTACTGGATACAGGGGCAGGAAACCCACTTGGAATCCATTGCCTGCTCCTTGTTGACTGGACAGACTGCTTACTGGTGTGTGTAAGGTGGGTATTTTGTTTATTATCCAGTCTTGGATCGTGAACTGAACCAAAGCAATACCAAACTCCAAAAGAGCAGATCAAACTGCTGTTAATTCAGCTGGAAGCACCTCAGCAGACTGCTAGAGCATGGTGAGGAAAGGATAACACCCATTTAGGGCAGACATTACTAAAGATACTTACCTTCTGTGTAATCAAACTAATTGCAAAGTAAAACATGTAATATTCAAATGGATCTGGAATAATAGTCAAGGAACAGGTAATAAAACCAGACATAGCTGTTGGGTATTAAGGGATGCTACATAGTCATTAAGTTTTTATTTTGTCAATACTTAATTACCTTGCTAGAGCTTAACAGCAAATTCAGCTTTGCTTTCTTGCTTTCCAACTGGCTCAAACTTTGGCAGCCAAGGTGCTCTCTCTGTGACAAGGTGTGTTTCCATTACTTTTAGCACACTTGACTATCTCAAACTGAAACCAGCACAGCTGCAGCCACACTGCTAAAAAGTGAACATGCCCTTTTCCCACCATATTGCAAAAACTACTGGTAGTTACAAAAACATTGTGAAATACGGGCTCTATTGAAAACACTGGGAATTTTGTTGTTGACTTGATTGAAGCCAGAAATTCCCTCCAACAATGGTTTATAAGAGGACAAATTTATTTTTCTTGTTATCTAAATATTTCTAATCAGCCCAAACTCTTTAGCACAACCATACAAACACATAATAAATATACAACAGAAACACTCATCATCTCTCAATTTTAGATATTTTAACAGAAGTAAGTATCCAACTGTTAAAAGGATACTAAGAGCCAGATTCAAACCTAAACCACCAGATGAAGGAAACTGGACTTTGTTGTAGTATAAGGAGCATTCTGGTAGAACTTGTTCTTGTATTGAAGCCTTCACAGGGCCCTGAAAGACAGAGTAATGAAATATTAATCTGGCTACTCAGCATATTGCAGAATGTTTTCAGATAGTGAGGTGCTGCATTCCAGCATTCTGGGAGGATCTCTACATTCAGCTCAGTGGGATTTTATTGCATTGATGTAGTTCCTTCTGCAAATGTGGAATCTTTAGAGAACTCTCAACTTTCTCGCTGAAAATGAATATTCAGTATTTTTTTAATTTAAATTCAGTGATTTTTAAAAAAACCTTCACCGTTACTTTTCCAGTTAAGTGGGAGGAGAAGGGGACTGGTGTTTGGCTGATGGATTTGTTTGGGTAACTGAGCTATGGAGCAGCAATTACCACCTCCTTAAATAACGTTTCCTTTCCTAAAGTCTGGAGAACTACCTGAATCAATTTCTGGGCAGCATGAAACTGGCAGCAGTGAAAGAACCACAGTGAAACCACTCTGCAGATGAACACTTTCCTTTGAAATGTGACACTTCATGTCCAGGATGGCAGTGAGACTTCAAACATGTGGGTACAAAGCACAGCCAGGGAAGTCACTGCTCTGTGAGGAGCCCGGAAAACTATTTTCAATCTTGCAACTACTGGTAACCACACAGTTTTCTCTGGGGACAGGGTAAGAATCACAGTGCATTTTTTTTGGCTGAACAGCACAAATATCCAGCTGCTGACTACCACAGTCTCCCGCAGAGCTTATGGTCGGGAACTCTCCTCCTCCAGAGGAGGAAAGGAAACAGGTCTGCCCTAAACCTGGAGCAGAGGCTACACCATGGCCGATATTGAACCACAGGCATGCAAAGTTCCTTTAACAGCTGCAACAACAACTACCTGCTCTTACAAACTGCTCAGTTACTCACTGGAAGATACGAGACTGGGAAATCATATCTGTACTCTTCTGCTTGGAGTTTGTAAACCAGCTTCATCATGGGACCACTGCAAACAAGCAGCAGAGAAAAAAATCCATGGTAAGTACCCTCTCCTGTCTCACTTCTGTGAACTTATGTTTGCACAAGGCAAAAAGGTCAAACAGATTCATTTTTTAATCTGTGCTGAAATGAATGAGTTTACCTGGGGTCCAGGAAATCCAAAGCCACAGAATATTCATTAGGATTTGTTCTCCCTTGCAAACAGCGAAGATTCCAGCCTACAATGATGCCATCCAGGCTACCAAAAATGCTCTCCACCAGCCACGGGAAGATGCCATGGAGCTCCTTTAAGGAAAACAGACACAAGGAGTTAATGTGCAATTTAAAGTTAATTCCTCACTTGGGCAATCTCTACTGCACCAAAATGCACTACGATAGTTTCTGCCAGCCATTTATGGCTGTTTCCAGATTGTCACTGGGCAGAGCTTCCATTTAAAACATTGCATTATAAAATGGCAATTACGGGACATCTGTCCCGATTTCTGATCCTACTGAAGGTGTAATGATACTCATCAGCACCACATGCAGTCATTTGTCACATTTTAAAAACCACTTTTCTCATAAACTGGGGCTGAAAGGTGTTAGTGAAGTGCAGACAACCGAAACAAACTTTTAATGACTAGAAAAGGGTTTGAATTCTTGGCAACACTGGATTCCCACTGTTCCAAAAACGCAGAATCACAGGATCATTTACGCTGGAAAAGCCCTCTGAGATACCCCGAGTCCAGCACCACAGTGTCAACTAGACCAGAGCACCGAGTTCCACATCCAACCTTTCCTTAAACACCTCCCGAGACGTGACTCCAGCAGCGCCCTGGGCAGCCCATTCCAGACCGGTTACCTCGATAAAACCAACGGGAACAAAGGAGACAGCGGCCTGGCCAAGGCAGAGCGGGCAGGGGGGCCGGGGGGGCTGCTCACCTTGGCGGGGAGCTCCTCGATCACCGTCTCCAGGTCGTGGCACCGCTGCGCGAACGGCTTGTTCACACAGTCCGCCTTCAGCGTGGCCTGCGACAAACCACAACGCAAACCCGGTCAGAACGGGCACCGCCCGCCGCGGCCACGAGGGAAAAATAAAAATAAGCCCAACAGAAACAAGGCCCTGCCAGCGCCGCTCCTCCGGCACCATTTCTGCCGGCACCCCAACCGCACCGGCCGGCCCGAAACCCAAAGGGGCCCGCACCCGCGCCGCTGCCCGCCCGGCCCGGCCCACGCACCAGCAGGAAGCTGGGCTGCTGCAGGTGCGGCCCGGCCATCGCTACTCCGATTTCTCCCGCTATTCCCGGTGCCGCTCCGGTCCCGCTCGGTGTCGGGGCCGGCCCCCTCAGGGCTCCCTCACGGCTCCCTCAGAGCCCCTCAGGCCTCCCGCGCGCCGCCCGCGCGCACTCTGCGTCACGGCGCACGCGGGTGACGCCGCGGCGGCGCCGTCGCCATGGTGACGGGCCCGCGCCCCCACAAGATGGCGGCGGGCCGGGCTCCTCAGTGCAGGGCAGCGCAGCGCAGCGGGGACAGCGAGCCCGAGCCCGGCCCCGGCCCCGGGCCTGCGCGGCCACCCGGCCCAAACATAGCAATGGGACACAGNGGACACAGTGCACTGGCCACACGGCCCAAACATAGCAATGGGACACAGTCCACTGGCCACACGGCCCGCCCGCAGCTTGGGACACAGTGCACTGGCCACACGGCCCAAACGCAGCAATGGGATGCAGTACATTGCCTTATCAGGTTCCGGGTTTTATATCATGTATGATTTTTTTTTCCCCATAAATGCGTTTTGAACGTAGTGAACCGGTGTGGACATGTACGGCAGTGTGACTGAAGAGAAATGTTTTCAGCTGTGTCAGCTGTGATGCACACACACACACATGTCCTGTGTCAGCTGTGATGCACACACACACACACACATGTCCTGTGTCAGCTGTGATACACACACACACACATGTCCTGTGTCAGCTGTGATGCGCACACACACACACACACACACATGTCCTGAGCAGGATTGCAGCCCGTGTCACAGGTCCCTTTGCCATGGAGACCGGCTGTCAGTGAACGCTGTTCCTGGAGGGCTCGGTCTCTCCTCCAGGTGGTGATAACGAGCTGCTTTAGCTCCAGAAAAACCCACTGGAACTTGATGACAAAGTTTCTGCGTTGTGTTCATTTAGCTATAAAGTGATGATATGAGTTCCAGAAGTTATTGAAACGGTAGACCTGATGTATTTCCAGTGGGTCATACGTGATAAGTGAAGAAGGAAAGAGGAAGGAATAAATTATAAGGTGAATCTGTGGAAACAGAACTCTGGAGGTGCTCAGCGTGGTGGCTCACTCAGTGACGCCTGTGCAAGCAAACAACTGCACGGGAGAAATCTATCAAATTATGTTAATAACTAATAGAAATGCTGAGCAGAACTATGGAATGACAGCCTAGTTGTAGGTGTGCCCTGGAGTCCACTGAAATCAGTGGTACAGGTCCATTATCCCTCTTACATACAGCATGTTCAAATGTAGATATCAGGACTGTATACATATTTTTTCCATTTTGCAGATGGAAAAGTTCAGCCACCTGTTGCTATGTCACATATTTAGGTGTCCTTTATCCCAAATTAGAGCTAAGCTACAGCAACAAGAAAGGCTTTTTTTGTTTTGTTGGTATGAATGGTTGTTTTCCTGAGAGAAGTATTCCTGAGAGAGTTGGACACTGAGCTGTTTTCTGAAAGTATAAATTTCACTCAGTAATCTGTCTTGGTGCTTGTTTTATGTTTTTATCATTCATTGTGGCACAGTTTCCTATAAGACCTAAGTGCCTAACCAGCCACACTAACCCCTCTCCTAGGTGCCTTCACAGCATTTTGTCACCTTGCACTGGTACTGATGTTCAGGTTAAACATCTGGGACGTGTAAGAAACCAAACTGTGTGGTTCTGCTGCTCTCTGGAGCTCACACAGCCTTCTCTTCTGAAAGCAGTACTGAAAAAACTCTGAATTAACTCATGTGGGGCCTCCACCACATTTTACAGACTTCATTGGGAACTTGGGTACAGGAGGAGTGTGACACCAAGGCTTTAGTAAGTGGATTTCCCCCTTTAAAATGGTGTTTGTAGAGAAAGATGCCATCTTTTGTAGAGCTGATGGGTATCAGAGTGGGAACAGCCAGGCTTTGGAGCACTCCAGCTTCTCATGAAGTCTGACTCACATGCAGCAAACCACAAGTCCCAGCTGGGAACACATGACTGTAACTCCATCCTGATTATGTTAATCAATGAGAGGGAAAGATAACTTAGAAATAATCTAATTTAGAGAAATAGCATAGGTTTTTGATAACATAGTCAGACCTTGTTGCTTGTGCAGGATTAATTTAGTCTCTTCCTGTAAGGACTGATTAGAGTGTCATAACAGTGAAGATCTGTCAAATGTTTTCTTTTGGCTGCAGAATCGTTTGGGTGTTGATATGTCAGGGATGGGTGAAATGATTAGAAAACATACAGTCTGTTGAGTTGTGGTGGGAACAAACCCAGACTACCAGTTAATGAGAAACCTGCTGGAACAGAGCCTGGATTCATACAAGTGAGGAGAAAAGGGGAATTTTCACAACTGTCATAATGTTTCTGGTCCAGTTGAAGCAATTCCTTTCTCCAAAGCTGTCCAGTTCATGCAGGCATCAACTCCATACTGTCCCTAACCTGCACGGGCCTGCCAGGGCTGTAAGTCAGAGTTTCACATGGATGAAGAGGAGACTTCATTTGTATTTGAGAAAACATGAACCCACCCAGTGGGTGTAATGGTTTCCCTTCTGAAGAAAATGCCAGCTGGCACTCAGGGTGTGTTTAACCATTGCAGGACGAGGCGTCCCCATGTCTGCCTACCTTGGGCAGTCCATTGGAAATCTGATTTATTTAGCTGGGACAAAAATGTTCTGTAGTAAATGTTCTCTCTCAGGGTAAATAAATGCATATCTAGTAGCAGAATATTACAGAAAACTGCAGATTCCCAAAGGATAGGACTTTCTATGGATGCCTCTTCAAATTATAAAAATTCATCCTCAACTAACACACTTGTGCTCTGCTGCTGTCAGGGCTCTCTCAGGCTGAAGTGGAAGGCTGACCAGAAATGCTGCTCTGGCTTCTCTCTTATGTTGCAGCTCTTTTAGCAGATCAGAGGGCACAGTCTTTGAATTTTAATATAAAGTAAAGATTGGAGGAACTCTTGGTTCTAAAAGACCCAGAAGCAGGGACAGTGGTGCATTGGTACCTGCTGAAACATGTAATCTGCAGGGGTTGATGCAAAGGAATGGGACAGCTCTTCAGGGAGGGAAAAAGTGTTCTTTGGGGTCCTGCATCATATCAAAGAGGGAAAGAGAAAAGACACAGTTGTACATATCAGGTAATTTCAAATAGGGTGTATGCATTAGTTTTTCCTAATGATTTCTACAAAACTGTTGTTTTTACCTGACTTCTGCAAACAGAGATTGCTTAAGATATTTCATGACAGTGTGGTCCAAGCAGTTACAGCTCCACCTTGCCTCTCACAGTCTTGAGAGTACCTTAGGAAGAGTCTGATTTAACAAGCAGTGCATTTCCTGCCTTTTTGCATGTACTTTGAGTTCTGCAACTTTAGCAGTTCCATTTTGAAGATATTCTTCTCCATGCTAAAAGTATGTTTTTAATTAAGCCTGGATTTCTTGCATAATCACATGAATCCAGGAGCCTGAGGCATTAAATACTCTCTACATTTCAACACTTGGGATAAAATATGAGTACTGGTGTCAGAGTGTGTGAACATAATGCATTATGCAGGGGGCTAAAGCAACTCTTGGATCAGGAGTCTGAGGAAGTTTGAATACGGTAACTATTACTGCTGAAAATACTTTCTGAGTTTTGCTTTATAAATACAGGGTTGAGGTCTGGGATTTGGGATTTGGGCTTTGAGAAGTAAAGCAACATTTAATGTACCATTTTCCATTCCAGTTCTTTGTCCCATCTGTGAGAAGCTTTTCCTGTTGATTTTGAAGGAAATGGCACTTCAAGCTGATTACTATGGTTTTGTTTCCAGATATTTTGCCACATTTACAAAGCAAGATCTTGATGCACTGAGATAAGGATGAATTGCTCAGCTTCAGCTAATACTTGAAGCGTGCAGGAGGAGCTCTGCTTGCTATTTATACTTTCCAAATTGATGTTCCTATTTCTCAGTTGACCAGGTTTCTGTAGAGTGCCACTGAGGACAATGTCACCTTTTCCTGGGTAAGTTGCAGTTCCACACGCAAGGCTAGAGAAGGGCACTGTGGAGAAGGAGCTTTGCCTCTGGCTGTGCATCCTGCACCTTACAGCACCAAGGCAGGGGTGGAATTGATCCTCTGGAATGATCCTCTGACTGTGCAGTTTGTTACAGAGCCCCAGATCAGCCTCTAAACTCTGTGCATTCCCAGCTGTACAGTCTGGGCCTTCCAGGGACAATCTGTTGTATGTCAGGTAATCATTGTTCTCCCTTAGAACAGATACCTCTCTGTGTCCCTACACATTTCCCAGTGCCTTCCCAGCTGCCTGATATTCCCCAGAGTGGTGGAGAAGCCTCTGCCCCTCAGCAGAGGACACAGTAACATTCCTTGCTCCGCTGTGCTGGGTGCCTACAAATGTGATGGCTCTCTCTGTGTCCCTGAAAAGCAGCTCCTCTGCCTGCAAGATTTGTGGTGGGTTAGTTTTCCCAAGGAACCTGTATATCACTGTGGCAAGATGCCCTTGGATTAGTTTAGCATCCAGGCCCTCTTATAACCCCAGTACTCCAAAAAAAAGTAAGCAAGTAAATGCAGCTCTAAGCTGTTTAACAAAATGAAATGTAATAAAGAAGAAATATTAGCCTTAGGAAGGGAGGCAGTTCAGGATGGAATTAAGCTGTAGCTGGTTGGTTTTGTAACTGATACAGTATTTCATGTTATTTTTATCCTTCCAGTTAAAACCAGATACTGCCATTCTTAAAGAGCAGTGAATCTATTTAATGATACCTTTAATAATCTCCTCTTCCTTTTGTAAGCCATATTTGGGGAGCAGAATGTCTCTCCCACTAATGGCTGTCTGCCAGCTGGCTTTCATCTTTATCCTTCCTCATTCTGCAGCCTTTTATGTATGTGAATAATTTGCTCTTAGAACATGCAGTTTTTAGTTCCTGGCAGTCAAGAAGAGAGAAATCAATGTTGATTGCTGGGGTGAGTGACCAGGAGGTGACACTTGAAAGCCTTGGATATTGGCTGCTTCAGCCTGACAAGCACGATGAAGTATGAATGGGGAAGTGCACAGAGCCCGTGAAGGAGGATCACTCACAGGACTGAAGGAGGATCACTCACAGGACCTCAGAAAGGAATATAAAAAAGGGCAAATAAATAAGATCCCCTGAGGCAGAAAGGAGAGACTCATGTAAGAAGCTTCTGCAAATCCTGGACAGGGCTCTGGGTCTGCAGAAACCAGTGGAAGGGCTGGGATTGACCTCAGTGCTGGGAGATCCTTTGTCTCCAGAGTTATTTTTCTGTGGATCTTTTAAGATAAGGACTAAATAAACTGAGCATCCTCTGACACAAGTTCCTTTAAGTGGAAGCATCTGCTATTGAGCAGCTTCAGGAAGGGGAGCCTTGAAATGGCTCCTGGAATTTGTTTGCTTACACTGATCTATAGCACTGTGATTTGGGACCAGGCTCCCTGATAGCTGAAGGAGAGACAGCTTTTTTTGCCTCTGAGTTGGTACTACCAGATCCAGGTGCTCCAAATCAGGTGAGGGTTCATGAGGTCTTTTTAGGAAGGTGTTGATTATGGATTTATTTTTTTGTGCAGTACCCCTGAGAGAAACATGACATATCACACATCTTGGAAGAAAATCATGGAGGTTGGCATTGCTGGATGTCAGTTGAAGGAATGCATGGAAAGGGCTTTGAGCAGATTCTCTGAATCCTGAGACATCTTTCTACCAGAAGAATACAGATTCAGTTACTACAAGACTTCTAGTGAAAAACTGAGAGTACACATGTATTTGACCTGGAAATTTCTCATTTCAACTGCCCAGTTCTATAACCAAAATTGCCGTGATAACATCTACCAGTCATATGGGACTGCTACTTGCATAACGCTAGGATGGAATTAAGAGCTTCTGCTTTGGATACAGAGCCAAGCACTCAGGAACATTTTAAATGTTGAAATGAGAGAAACTGCCTTGGAACAGGCTGTTCTTACCCTGAACCAGATTTCTTGGTGCATTTCCAGCAGTCCTGAACATAACTGCAAAGCGGGCCCCAGAACTAAAATTCGGGACCCAGGAGGACATGACCTGTTCTATTGTTTTGCTCCCTGTGGTGTTAGAGCCAACCTAAAGGAAATTGTGTCCCAGGGGCACCAGGCTCAGACCTGCTCATGTTTTGTACCATGAGGCTGGATTTAAAACAAACCCTGCAATTCTCCATTGTGTGACAACCTGTACTCAGTGTAGGCAGGTCAGTGGGATCATACAGGGGGCAGGATGGTACCGAAGGGCTTACTGGAATATCATAAAGAACAGAGCATCTCATTGTTCCATTATCCCAAATACTAAAACTTTGTAATCTTGCTTCTGAATATGAAATGTTGCATAGTGAATATCACAGTAGGTGCTTGTAAATCATCCAAGTTTGGAGAATAAGTAAAACATTTGCCTGAGGGGAGACATACATTTTTATTCCCACTTTGGTGGGAAATGAATGTGATTTGTAGGATTGCTGTTGATTTAAATGAAATGCAGTTTATTGAATAAAGATGAAGGGATTCAGAGAGTGCCATGTGCAGGGTTATTTCTGTTGTGCCATATAAATATATGGCTGTAACTATCAACAGCTCCTGTTCTAGGAAGCTCAGAGACAGACTGGGAGTAGCAATCATATCTGGACTGAGCTGTCATTCAAGGACAGAGTTCACATTGTATGGGCAGGTACCTCATGTCTTCATGTCCTGCTCTTACAGCCTTCAAATTCAGAAGTTTAGGAATTGCTGAACAAGCCATAACAGGGGAGAAAAAGACCTTGGCACCCTCAGGTATCTCAGGTAGTGTTAGCTGAAAGCTCCTGAAATGCTGTTCCCCACAGCTGTGAGAGGCTCCTGGATCAGCTCGATTTCATCCTGCCAGTATTTGTGCTCCCTGTTACACATGGAAAAGCAGCTGGGCCAGATCTGCTTCCTCTGCCTTACACTTTGCACCTCATCTGAACATCTCCCAGGGCATGTCAGCTTTCTGTGACCAAGGACTCACAGAGTGTTTCAGCATGTGCCTAAACTGAGTATCTAAGCAATCTCTCAGAAGGCAGTAATCATGAACAATGAGAATAACCCACAAGTTTCTGAGTGTTGGTCAGCTCCAGTGGTTAAAAAAGCAACACCACCAAAGCCAGAAGATCTCTGGCTGGATGTGGAGCGCTCTCAGACATCTGGTCCAGACCTATCAGCTGTCTTGTGTAGCACAAAACATGATGCAATGTCAATAACATTTTTGAAGCAATGCTTAAGGAACAGCCTGGGAGAGATCCCTGTTCCTGTAGGTGTCCTCATCTCCCAATCTATTGACTAAATTGAGTGCTGGTTTCTGAATGCCCTGAGGCACTGATGGACTGTGCACAGATGTTTCTCATAATACAGCCCCCCTGCTAGGACAGAGTACTCATCAAAGCATTACTAGAGAGCAGCAGTAGCTCTCCCATTGGGGATTGTTGGGGACATCACCACCTAAACTTCACCAAGTTTCCTGGTGTACCCCATTGTATAAGACTTGGTACAGGCACTCAGTTAGGGTTAGGAATCAAAGAACAAAAAATCTAGATGTGCAGTGAGAGAGGACACTCAAAGGGGTTACAAAACCATTTGGAAGGCTGTTGGTAGGGTTTCCTCAACACTGTGTGACCTGGGGATGTGACTGATTTCCTGGCTTTGAGTTCAGTGGAGCTTTGGAGTGGAGATTCTGGTTCTGAGAATGAGAAATTCAATACAGTAACAACAGAGTTCAGTTTTAGCATAGCAAAGTGAGGGCCTTCTCCCAGGGCTCTCCCTGAGTGACCCTTTGCGTGGGGGACTGGAGTGCCCCATGGATAAGTGCCATTTCAGAGGTGGGTGACAGAGGGGCCAAGTGGCTCTCAGGCAGCGACAGTGGGGTCATGGAATCGTCTGAGTTGGAAAAGACATTTAAGATCATCAAGTCCAATGGTTAGCCCAGCACTGCCTTCTCAAGCAGAGCCTGAGATCCCTCTGCTTCCTCCTGAGTTGTTCCCTGTGCTAAGTGTGGGTGGTGCTCGTGCCAGCACCAAGCCAGGCCCCACCATTCACTGGGAGTGCAACCAGCACCAGAGGCACAGCAGCCCTCAGGGCCCTGGCAGGGCATCCACATGCCGTGACTTTTTCCCTATCACAGCCAGGGTTAACACAATACAACCTCAACACCCACTCATTTTTCTTGGGTCAGAGCTACGCTCCTATGTAAACAGAGATTAAGTTCATTGCATCCTTCTAAAGGCCCCCACTGTCCAACTGTGTTTAGGATTGCACAGAGGTCCAGGGAGAGGGCAGAGTTCCCGGTTTCACTAATGAACTTTGTTTTCAAGCCTGTATCTTTTTTTTTTTTTTTAAAAACTCTTCTCCATTTCCCAGAAATGTGTTCTGCTTTTCAACCCTTAGGATTCATATCTCACATTTCTAGCATGCTGAGAAGTTCCAGCTCCATGCCTCTTTACTTCCTGTGTGTGATGGTTTAACCTCTAGGCATTCCCATGGCTTCCCCACCATCCTCAAGCTGTAGTTTTGTGCTTCCTTGTCTATTGCTATCCATTTCATGTTGTTCCCTGCTGTTCTCTGAGCATTTGGGTTGGATGTTGCTATTACTTCTAGTCAAAGGAAGTGACTAAACACCAAGGAGCAGAGTCTTTCACATCAGGTTGTGTCAATATTGCTGTACAGAGAGTGCGGAGCTGCAGAAGTGCCACTTCTTCAGCATTTGGAAGGCTGTGGTCGTGTGCATTTCTCCTTGTTAGGGAAATCCTGGCAGTGTCTGGAAAAGCTCCTTGACCAGAATCCCTGTGTTATATCAAATTTGGTTTGAAGTCAGCCCTGAAGAAAACCACAAGTTTGTGACTTATCTTTTAAATAGTTCAATTTCTTTTAAACCATTTTACTATTGCTGACACTTCACGGCTGATAAAAAATGCCAAATTACATCCCCAAGAAAACCAGAACTAAGGTTTTCTTACAAGAACAATATCTGTGATTTGCAGGATGAGAATTCGTGCTGCACTGTCACAAATGAACAGGCATCAGCTTGGAGTAGTAGGAGTAGTAGTAGGAGTAGTCAGTTCCAATTTCTGGCCTTGTTATTGGGGCTGTTACTGGGAGAGTGGTTTTACAAACATAGACACCCGTCCTCTGCAGCAATGAACCACCACTCACCCTCTCTTTGCTGAGTCACTGAAGAACCACCAATAGAACTGCTTGGACTCAAAAGCAAGTTTCATCTTTAATTTCATATTATTTCGTAGCTGGCTCTTATGGGTAGTAGCTCTTAACTGCAGCCTGATGTAAATATTATTCTTTGTCATGTTCTCTGTTGGAAATGATTTCCAGTCCACCACGTGGTCTCAGTGAGACAGACATGTTGTCACTGCTTCTGCTGTGATTGTTGGATCAGCAGTTAACACCTCAAACCTCAGTGGACTGCAAGTGTCAACATAAATATAACTGGGATAAGAACTGGCTTTTGAATTTCTAGTGGGTCATGGGAAATGAAGTTTGTAGTTTGTAAGCTGTGATTTGAGATGTGTTTATCTTGAACCCTTCTGTCATGACATATTTTCATTTATTGGGGGATCCCTGAGCTAAACATTGACTGTAAGTGCAGGGTTATGGTTGAATGGATAAAGCCTGTGTTTTTGGATAAGAGTAAGTGGTTACTTAAATCTCCCTTCTTCTTTCTTGTTATAAATCCCTTTTTAGTTCATGTTCCAGGACTCCTGCTGGGCCATGACTGCACTTCATCTTGCTTTACAGAAAAGCCCCTCAAAGCTGGCTCAGCTGCCTAAAGGGTCCTTCAGAGGACAGGCAGCTCTCTCAGTCCCAGCAGGTTTCTTTCTCTCTGATTGTTCACTTAATGTTCCCAAAGCCTTTATTCCACATCCTTGCACGGGCTCCTCCCTGGGCCTTCAGGTGCTGCAGTCAGGGGGGTGTTGAGGGGCCAGGATTAGCAGTGGGTTTCAGCACAAGTGCCACTGCTGCCTGCTCTGAGGGCGGCGCTTTCCCAGTAACCTCACAGCTCTGGACACACTGGTGCAGCTGTAGGAGAGGGCCCTGACAGCACAGAGTCCTTTCCTTAGGGCAAATAGGGCTACTCTGACAATTCCTGGTTTTCCAAAGTGGAGACTCACTGCTGCAATACCAGGGGGCCCAAGGGTGGAGAGCCTGAAGGAAGCAGCACAGTGAAAATGTGTTCTGCTCTGAAACCTTTTATCACCCAGTAAACCAGAAGCTGGATGAAAATGGAGAAATTCATTAAACTGGATTGCCAAGGGTTACCAGATACAAAGAGCACACCTGTGGCTCAGGAAGCTTCCGAGCTGCAGGTATTTGGGGGCTGGGAGAGCATTTAGGGAAAAATCCCTACACTTTTGTTGCCATACTCTCCCAGGGCACACACTGCCAGCTGCTGTCAGGGCCAGGGGCTGGGGGCTCTCACTTTGGCCCTCCTGTCTGGTTTTGTGTTCTAATTTAAGTATAATCAGCATCTAAATCTGTGGTTTGGAAAGGGTGGAAAGCAAATGTAAGCAAATGAGGCAAATGTTCTTTAGATGAAACAATATCCATGATCATGAAACCAGGACAGGGCCATGCTGGATGTCTTTACATTTAAATGTTGAATCATATCAGCTTCTTAAAATTTTTTTTCTCTTTCTAAGCAGTATCTGAAAAACAGAGGAGTTTTCTGAAAATAAACACTTTTGCTTTTACTGAGTTTACGTTTTTAAAATGTCTGTTTGCTTGGCCTTGAGTAAACAAGTCTCAAAAATACAGTGTTGGGCAATCTTGGCCAATAATGTGTGTGACCAGTGTGTTTATGTGTGTGTCCAACCCTGTTCAGACTGACTGAATTTTGTGTCAGGCAAGGGAATATCAAATGTGCACAGGTTTCTGGAATCCTGCAGGGATCTGCCCTTAGCTGTGCAGCAAGTGTCAGATCTCGAGGAGGAAGCAGACAGGGGAAAGCCCAGCTTGGCTCTGAGACTGAGGAGCGGCACCTTTCTAGCATTTGACATGAAACAGAGACTGACATCCAGGAACTGAGTTTCACTTGTCTCTTCTTAGTCACCCCAGGCTGTGAGGAACGGGAACAGGCAAAGCAAGGAAAAAGTGCTGATTGCATTTTGGCAGAAGCAAAGGGCCTGCTGAGGGCTGACTCCACCAGAAGTGTTTCTTTTGGGCCTGGGGTGCCCCTTGGTGATGGCTGCCTGACTTGGAAGGACTGAGTTTTCTCATTCCAGGAGGTGTGGGATGCTGGGCAGAGCTGCTGGCAGAAATGAATCATCCCTGTGGCAAAGGCACAGCCAGGCTCTGCCATGCCAGGAGGGAGCTGTCAGGGGCAGAGCAGCCCCAGGCACCAAATGTCCCAGGAAGGAGAGGGATTCAGTTGCAGTAATAGTCCCCATGGCTTTGGGCAACAAATTTCTGTAACCAACTGTGGATTCCACACGGTTTGGGGATGGTTTTTTGGCTGTGCACTCAGGAGGCTGCACCAGGGATTGGCATAATGTGGATCTCAGGAAGGAAGGCAGCATGGAGGAGGAAAGATGGAATAATGGGATGGGAATACCTGCAGTCACCTGACAGGAGAGTTGTGGATCTCAGCGCTCTGTAATTCAGCCTGGGGCCTGGAGTGACAGGCAGAAGGGTTGCTCACTGCTCATGTACAGCATCCAACTGAGCAGCCAAAGTGGAAGTGCTGTGGAAGCTGCTGGTGTCCATGGGAAGGAGAAGAGGCCAGGAAGGAAGCCGAGATGGAATAGCCATCAGCCTCGTGGCTGTGGCACCTGGAGTCGGGCTTTGATTCCTTGATTTTCGAAGAGGATGTGAGAGGCTGAAGGACCAAACCCATTCCCTTTTTGTTTCAGCACCATTCTGGCTGCTGGCATGGAGCTCTGGAGATGCACTCTGTGATCCAGTTTCTGTGTTCCAAAAGCTTTCAAGTTAATTTAGTTTTCATTAAACTAGGACACCCTGTCCAGTGACTGCTGGAAGTCTTTTAATCTCTTGCAGACAAACCCCAGATGTTTCTGTGTGCATTATTTATTTTATGTCCTTTCTACACTGACCCTGGTGTCCCACGTTTCTCTTTGTTAAATGCTGCTGCTCCCATTTGCCCTTTGGTATGAAGACCAGTAGCTCTGCTTTTTATGCAATAAATAAATGAATAAAACAAAAACACCCCCAAATCCTCAAGGTTTTCTTGACTCACACTTATTCCCTCGTGCAGCCACCTTTCTTTTGATGATTTCTGTGGAAGTCTGCACATCACTGCACTGCCTTAGGGTCTGAGTTCAGAGCAGGCTTGTGAAATGCACTGTGCTGGCACAGCTATTGCCACACCATTTGGAAAGGAATTGAGTGGTTGTTGAGAACTACCATGTATTGCTGACGGTAACTTAGTTACGCTTTCCAATCTGATAAGCTGAAAATGTCTTCCTTCAATACGGTAACAAACTTAACCAGCTGTTGTGTGGAGAAAGGTCTTAAAATTAAATATACAAGGTAGAAAAGACGGGAGGGATATGCACGAAATCATGCAAATGGCATATTCTCTATTGAAATAAAAATATGTATCACTCATCCAGCTCAGCTCAGACATTCTTACACCATATTTCACATTGACAAAGATTAATATTCCAGTTCTGAATGCAGGGAAGAAGGGATTTTTTCCATTCCCCTTGTTCATTCTCATGAAGGAGCAACAGTTGGCTTTTTACATTTTCTACTCCATGTCCCAGCTGAGTAAATTTTGGGACTATAATATCAGTGTGTCCCTAGAGGAAAGAGTGTAAAAATTTGAAGGAAGAAAGGACTACAGTGTGGGAAAATGACTAAGGAGCAGTAATACAACAGCTCCAAAGGGAATTGTGCAAGAGCCTGGAAACACCATTTTTGAAAGCATTTGAATACCGGGGAATTTCTAAGTAAAACAGTAGTGAAAGATAAGCAGGGGAAAAAGGACAGAAAACAGGAAAAAGAAAAGGACAGAAAACAAACTCTAGAAGACTGATTTTCTCTTTCTCCCCACGCTGCCTCTCCACTTCCTAGGGAAGAAAGCACTGCTGTACTCTTGTACAAGGAAAGAGTTACCTCACAGGAGCTCCCCGGGCCATTCCGAAGGAAGGGAAGTCGTGTGAAGCAATGCTGCTCTCCCTGGGACCAAGATGAAGCCAGGAGCCTGCATCTGTAGTTGCACAATCAGCAATAACCTTCATTTTTTGCACCAGGACTTGGGAAGGGCTGTTTGTGGAGCTGCTTTTTATCCCTCTGTCAGCCTCTCCATCGCTTTGCTTGTGAAGTACCTGAGGATCACAAGGGCAGTTAAGAACCTGCTTTTCCCTCCTTCCCTTGCAGAGAAACACAGCTTGCCCAGGTTTTCCATATGTGCTGGCTCTCTGAGACCCTTGTTGACTTGCAGCACTCACACATCTGGCTTGTATTTCCAGGACTCACCCTTCCCAAAGAGCTGGAAGTGCAGCAGGGAGAGGGCAGAGGTGCAGAGTTCTTAGGCCATGTTTAAGCTGGGACTCACGACAGGGCTGTCTAAGGCAAGTGTGAGTCTCTCCAGCACCTTTTGGCTTCCCAGAGGCACATCCTGGCCCTTCCTGCACCAGCTGCACCTTCTCCCTCACTCTCCCTTCCAGCACCAGCTCTGATGCTGGTGCATGTCACTGGGTTCCAGTGAGATAGTGAGACACTGCAGAGCTCCAGAGGGGATGCCATGTGTATGCTTTCATTTCTCAGGAAGAGCTGCAGGGATAGGAGGAGACAGGGCCTGCTGTCTCCACACAATCTCTTTGGCTCCGTTTGTTCTCTGATTGACCAGTCCTGCTCATTTTGGAGAGCAGATTAAATCCAGATGCTGGTCCTGGTCTTGACTCCTGACTCAGAGATTGCAGTATGATGAAGGACTCTGGAAAGGCTCACTGTACTCAGCACTGCAGCTCTGTCATCTACCTGGTAATCCCAGAAAAGTCTCAGTTGTCATTTAGGGGATTTTCAGAAAATATTTCCCATCCCTTCTCATATCTCTGAGAGGATGAGGTTGTTAAGACAAAAGTCCCTAGTGTTTCTGTATACCCTTAACTCACACCAAGAACTTAAAAAACCCCAAAAACAAAACAAAACAAAACAAAAAGCAAAAAGAAAAGGGTTGTAGCAGCTGCCCAAACAGCCCTGTGCAGAGGTAGCATCCCTATTACCTGGGGGTCTGTATGTGCAGCCCATCATCTCCTGCATGGTGTCAGCATGTGTTGACTGAGTGAGTGAGGCTGGAGCATGGACCAGGGACCTGGAGTGTGGGGACAGCAGGGGCTGGGATATGGGGGGTGTTTGGTGGGAGATGGTCCCTGCTGTGTGGAGGTGGAGTTAGGAACCAGGGTGGCAGGGGCTGGAGAAGCAGGTGGAGGGCTCAGGAGATGGCACACAGGCAAGCTTGTGGGTTTTGCCACATTTAAATAGTCATTTACGTGTATCCCTCTCTGCCATGGAAAACAGCCCAGCTCCCAGCCCCACTCCTTCAACCTCCCCTGGCACGGGTGTAGTGAAACCAAAGGCTGTGGCTCACTGAGAGCATAACAAGTGTATGGTGGCAGCTCTGTAGGTCATCACATATAGATACATGTGCACTTCACTGTAATAGGTTATATTTAGTACTTCCATGTGAGTTAAATCCCTCCACAGATATCCTCTGGGGTCACCACTGTAACACTTTGCTCTATTTAGTCAAGGCAGAGTTCAGACAGAGTTTGCTGGTGGTGTCTTTGGATGCACACAAAGCTCCCTTTTGTTTTCCACTGCCAATACTTTCAGCTGTTATAGTAATTGTACTAATGAGGTTTAGTCTTTAAGAAAACTGCTGGATTTGGTCCAGAAGGGCACTCAGGAGTTAAAGGCTGAATCAGAAAGTTTCACTGTTAATCTAACCTTGAGCATATCTCCACTGCTATGGGAAGAACGAAATGCTGATGCTTGCAGTAAACTGTGCCTGGCTGTCCTCACTGAATAAAGCCAGTGGAGAAAAGCTTCCCTTGGGCAGTGGTTTGTGCCATGTGTCCCACTAAGCAGAGCTGTGCAAAAGTTGACTTTCAGTATGTCACTGTAGAACAGAGGATGTTCAGGTTTGGGTTCCACAGAGCATTTCTCTCAGGCAATCCTGTGTACCCATCAGGAAAGGAAGAAGGAGGCAGCAGCTCTGCCTTTAATGTTAAAGAATTCAACAAAGATATAAGAACCCTTGAGTTCTGCTGGGTCCCTTTTTGCTTTCAGTGATGTGAGAAATGGCACATGTCCTGTGACTGTCCTGCTCAAGTGCTTTCCCTTTTACTTACGGCCCACAAAGAGAAATTTCTGTATCACAAAGACAAATGGGTTCACCTGTGAGAGCAGCTGTTGGTTGCAATAGGTCATAACTATGTCTTGCCCTTCCCAGATGTGGTCTGGGAGATGACACTCCCTTTGATCTTTCTTGCCTCTTCCAGGACTCCTCCTTGACTGCACAATGGTAGTTTTCCAGATGCACGTTTGACATGCTGAGTTAAAAAGCAGATTTGGTGGAAATTTGGAGACTACAGTTGAATTTTCTATGGCATTTGATGACAGTGAATGGGCAAAATCCACTTGAATCTTGGGTCTATTGGTACTGAGTGCCCAGGGACTCCAGCCCTGTTACAAATTTAAAGGGAAGAGCTTTCCCGAAAACACCAGAATGATGATTCTCTGTTATAGACTCATTTGTCAAAACCAAAACATCAAAGTCATACAGGGATTGAGAGATTCCACAAGATCAGCAATGTTTTGCAATGGAGTGAAATGAAGGGTCACATTAGAGCTGAGGAGGCTTGTTTACACACGCCAAGTATGATCATTGAATAAGGCAGAGGTGTGGAGATCAAAGAGTTATTATCTAGGGATGATGGGTTTGTTTTGGACAAAACCATGTATTTTTCTTGGACTATTTTCAGTTCCCCAAGACAACCTTACAGGAATATACAACAATAATAAAGATATATCAACTCCACATTTTGAGATATGACATGTGCTTAGTTATGAGATAAAGTTTAGTTGGAGATGGTCAAACCCTGCACTGAAATACAGGTGCAAATCTGCACCAGTGAATTCCCCTTCTCCCAGATCTATCCAGGAAAGGATCCCAGTTAACATCTTTCAGAAAGACAGCTGGCAGGGGTGGAGCCCTGTCTGTAACTTCTTGGGTGCAAGGAGAACTGCATCACTAAGAGGCTCTTACAGAGCTGTCTGGGGCAGTTGCACTGTGTAGCAATTCACACGTTCCTCACTAACCTGGGAGGGCTCAGGTCTGTCTCAGAGTGCAGCTGTGACCCTGCAGCTCTGGGGCTGGTACAGGCTTGGCTCCAGTGTGTGCAGTAGTGCTGCTTTATCCCACTTGTCCTCTTGTGCTCATTGACAGGAGTTGTGTGGCGTGGGCACTGTAAGAGGAAACACAAAGGTTACAGCTTTGTGTATGGTATTTAGCTTTTACTTCTTTGAGTAGTCATATGGAAACAAAATGCCCCAAGTTTCCAGTGTAGGACAGACATAATTTTCACAGTGATTCACCGGGTAGGCTACCTTTGTTAGGTAATTTGCTTTGTGTGGCAAGAATGGGAAGCCAAGAATGGGGGAAGCCAAGAAGCAGCGTGGAGATTTCCCCTTGAAGTGCTCCAGCACTGAACGTGTTAAACGTTTTCATCAGAGCCTTAAATAAAAAAAAAAGGCACATGGAACTACAAGAAAAAGTTTATAAAAGCGAGTGAAAAGCCTCTCACTCTTAAGGGTGTAGGAAGAAAGGGTACACCGTTCCCTTTCTAGCAGTTTTTAACCTTCCCAACGATGTGATCCTGAGTCGCTGGGGGCAGAGCCCACTGCAGCGGGACCTCCCTCCCCAAAGTGCCGGATCCTCCGCTTCCACCCCGAGCGAAGCCGGCGCCTCCTCGGACAGAGCGGCACCGAGACGAGGCCAGAGATGTCCACGGGGAAGGTGTGCTGCCTGGCGCTGCTGGCGCTGGCGCTGCTGGCGCTGGCCGTCACACTCGTGGCCATCCTGGCACAGCCCAGGTGCGGTGCCCAGCGATACCTGCGCGGTGCTGCCGCCGCCGACAGCGAGACCTGCTCTGCCATCGCCCGGTACGTGCGCCGATCCCCTCGGCTTGCCAGGTGTCCTGTCGTGCGTGTCGTGACTGGGACCGCCTGTGCCCCGTCCCCGCTCGGGTGCTCCCCGTCGGAGGGGCAGCAGCTCCGGGCGCACACCGAGCCCCTCGCCCTGCGCTTGAGGCTTGTTTTCATTACCCAGTCTCACAAAAATCTGCAGCTCTGCAAAGCCGTGGACTTTGGGGAGGTATAAATATTTATAGGATACAAATACAAGGCTGCTTTTAAGTGGGGAAGCAGGAAATTAACTGCTCACGGCACAGCGGTAAGTCTGTTGGGACAGCGGCTTAGAAGTAAATGAAGAAGTTAGAGGAGCTTGCAGAGAGCTTCAGCAGGGGCAAGGAAGGCAGGCTGAGAGGGGAAGGGGGATTGGGCATCCCAGTCTTTAGGAGGGAGTGTGTTTGTGGACTGAAGCCTGCAGGTGTGTCTGCTATGAAGATTAAAAGCAAAGAGCATATTTTATTTAAATTAATCCAAGACATGCTTACATCACTTGGAAAGAAAGATGCAGGTTTAAAAAAAATTCTCCAGCTGCCCAGGTTGTACCACTTCAATTGGTGTAATAACTTCTCTCTCAAACATTCTGACTCCCATGTTATTATTTTACTGTTACTTTTCCTACTGTTATTCCGTGCTTGTATACATGAAAGCAGAAGGATGGAAGTTTACACGCTGCATGTGATGCTGGATGCTCCAGCAATGGACTCTGGAGCTGTGTGGAGGAGAGAGATGAGATGGTACCTCCACATCACACTTTGCCATGCCTCATATGAGTTCTTGCAATGACATGTTGATGGAGCATTTGTGAGTAGTTGGAGAAAGTACACTGTGGCTACACATATCTCAGGGAATGAGATGGGGGTTTTCAGTGTTAAACCATAGGTTAGTTCTTCAGGAGGAAGAAGTGTCTTTTAAATCACAAGTAATGGAAAAAGAGGAAATACATGATTGGACCATCCAAAGAATCCGTTGGGGAAAACCACTGCACTTGTTTTCGCAGCTATTGTAAGTTTTAACTTGAGGTAGTGCAGAACCCCAAGGGTTGGCAGGGGCTGAAGTGAGAGCCACAGAAATGTGTGAGCAGGTGGACACCTGAGCAGATTGGCCAGCTGGCTGCTGCTGCTGGGCCATCCTCTGTTTCCTTCCCTGCATTCTGCAAGGAGCTCCACAGGCTTCCAGAGCCCCCACCAGTGCTCTAGCTCTGCATGGCTGCTGATGAGCTCTGTGGTGACCCCCCTGTCTGACAGACCACCTTAAATTTTCTGCAAATGGTTTGCCAATGACCCCCACAGCATTCTGCCATTGCTCCAACTTCCCATCACACACTTTCCCCCTCTTCTTCCCATTCTGGAGCATCTGCACATCACCTTCTGCTGCTCCACACGCTCTCTCCCCCATTCCTGCCAAGCCTGGATCTTCCCAGCCAAGACCATTGTCCTCCTTCACCTTGGCTCTACCTCTGTCTGGTAGCTCTCCTCCCCTACAGCTGCCTGCTGTCTGCTGCTTTCCCAGCTTCCTTCACTTCCAGCCATTCTTGGAAATCTTTGTGCTCATTTCAGGCTATCCTTATACTTGGAATGAACCAAACTCCTGTATTGTTCCTCTGAGCTTCCTCTGCTCCTGTTCTTGCAGTAGATCTTAATAAAAGTAAAATTGTTTATAAAGATGTTCCTCTGCAACAGAACTTGGGATCAGAAGCTTTGTATAATATTTGCCCTTTTCTTTATTGTTGTCGTATTTCTCCCTTTGTTCCCCCTGGCCCACAGTTGTGGCTTCTAAGGAAGGAAGATTTTTCACTGGAGGAAACTTACTGTGTGCTCTGTATTGCGAGTGATCTTGTTCATTTTCTGCTGTTATACCTGGATGTCACTCTTTAGCTCTCAGCTATTAGCACAATAGTCACCACTACATTAATTCTCAGAGCAAGCTGTGAAGTGCAAAAATGGTGTTGTCTCACTGGTATAAATGAGAAAATCTTGCATGGCAATTCCTCTGCAAGGGTGCCAGAGCAGAGGGGCTTTGGCCAGGGCCTCACATGTCAGAGCCATCTGTGCTGCTCACTGGCCTCCTGTGTGGCTCTGCAGGGTGAGGGCTCCCTCCAGCCTCACCCAGGGGCCTGACAGGAGCAGCAGGAGCTGAGGAGCACCCAGGCGCCTCCTGTCTCATCTTTGCTGAACAAGATTTTAGCGTCCATAGGAATTCTGTCACAGCAGTAGCAATAAAATCCAAGTTTTGAGTGCAGTCTTGGCCATGAGGCCCTGCTGTCCCCACATGAAGCTGCCACTTCATGTGCCACTGAACTGCAGCCACCAAGTGAGACCAGGGCAAAGCCAAGCAGCCCTCGATGCACAACCCCAACCTGTGCCCAGGCACTGCCCAGCCACTCAGCTGAGTGGCTTTGAGATCACAACAGTGCTGTTCAAAAATAAGGGAACTTCCAAATTCATGAGACTTAGGACAGAGGAAAAGCAAGAAGAAATTATCAATCTTGGGTATTTCTGTGTCTTACAAAGTGGTGTAATTAGGTCTTCACTCTTCCTTTTGCAGTTATGCAAACCTTTGCAAATTTGCACACCAGCTGTTTGGACTTGGAATATGGTAAAGGGTTGAGAAGTTAGGCAAGGAATGAGGAGTGGCCCAGGAGCTGGGAGCTGCACTGCTGCTCCAGAGTCCCTCCTGGGCCCTTGGCTACCTCTGCTGTTGCTGCTTCTCTCTTCTGCCTCACTGCTGCTCATGCCCAGCTCTGTGGCTACTCCTTCCCACATGGAGCACTAGGAGAATGATTTCCTTGGTTTTTTCCATGTTCCAAAGCCAAGGCTGTTACCAGATGCAGTTTTCAAGAGGAAGCCCCTGCAGCTCAGTTGGAACTGGTTCATTTCCACTGTCATTGCTTGGGAATCACAGAATTAGTCTACCAAAACCATTTAATTCATTGATGATCCCACACACATGCATTATTTTGTATATATAAAAATAAGTACAAATAACTATGTGATCAGTATGACCAAAATTTTTGATGATCGGTTTTGGAGATCTTTTCCCCAAAGCAAACAGCTTGGACAAATTAGAAGGAATTGTTTGAAATGGTTGTGAACTGCATCTCTGGTTTTGTGCTTGCACACTGCAGAGTCTGCTAAAACATTTTCTGCAGGAGTTTAAGGTAAACCAACCAATTCCCTCAGTCTTATTTTTCGGTCATTGCTGAATGCCTTGAGTGGAAACATACAGAAAGGAAAACAAATAAATGGGGTTGGTGGCTTGGGAATGGCAAAACTGCAATCAAAGGTGAACCTGTGAGCCTGCCCCACTGGTGAGAGCCAGTCCCTAAAGACACACCAGGGGGCTGGATTGTCCCTGCTCTGCCCCACTGGCCCTGCAGACTGTCCCTCCTGCTGGGACCTCCTGTGGGCTGACCCCACAGCCACCTCTTTCATCCTGCAAATCCCTGCTGAGTTCCCAGGAATCTGTGTGGGGGATGCTCAGAGAACACCCAGTGCAGAATGGACATAAAACCAGTTGCACTGGTCCAGCACCTCAAGTCTTGTCATCCAAAAGCAGCACCTAATCTCTGACTTACTTATAAATTTTATTCTTTAATTAAAATATCTTGCTTGTTTTAAAGATAAATTCAAACCACATGCTCTGTGAGTTGTCAGGAATTAAATTCCTGGGGCATTACATGTTCCTCTGTTGGTTTAAGATACTGCTGTTTAAGACAGAGTCTTTGTGTGCTCCTAATAGAACATCCACTGAGCTTATTGGGAATAACTGAACTGAAACTCTTGTCCAAAGAGCAATCTTGTATTTTAATGAGTGGGTTGGTGGGTTGTGGAAAACACCTCAGGGCCCTTGTGTTTCCCTCACTGATAGTTCAGCTGTGAAGGAACAATGTGGCTCTGTCATTCCTTAGTACAAGCAGGAGATGATTCCCAGCCCATTTGCTGCTCCCTCTGCAATTGTGCTCAGCTGGCAGGGTTGGGTTTTTCAGCTCTGGAGATTGTGTTTGTGTATTCCAGAGATGAGGAAGGTTCGACTTTCTGAAATCTTTATGCAGCTCTTTGGCCCCCTGCAGAAGTAGAGCAACCTCAGCAAGCCTTCAGCATGTCATGGTCCCTGCTGGCAGGTCCTGAGCAAGACTCCTCTGACCCATCAGTGCCCAGTTCTCAGGACTAAACAAGGCTGGGTCTCTTGCTGTGTTTTTCCTGCTGGAAATTGGGGACTGAAAGCAACACTGAGCAGCTGTCTGGTCCAGACTGGGACCCTGCCCTGGATGAAAACTTGACCCTGTATGAGGTGAAACACTTTGATGAAGAGGGATGGGAGGCTAAAAGGAGAGTCAGAGCAGTTCTTAGGCAAGGATGTGCATTTGGTACCACAGTTATGTCAAGAAACATGAGAAGACAGGAGGTGATTGCCCTGACAGCAAGAGGTACCCAAACCCTCCTTCACCTCCAGCTCTGAGCTGCTTGTTCCTCCTGGCACTGGAAGAGGTTTTTTCCATCAACCATGCAAAAAGCTTTATATTCCTTGCCAGTGTGCTGTTTGAGCTCTGCCATCCACTGCTCTGTATCTTTTGTTTCCCAAATGGCAGAAGCAAAACCTCACATAAGGCCAGGGGCAGATTAAGGAAAAATGTTCATTCCCAGCGATGGGATTCACAGCAGCACAAGGAGCTGACCTGGGCTGGCCCAGCACCCATTTCTGATCCCAGTTCTCCAGTGTAGCCTAGAATAAAGCCTGGGAACTGGCTTTTTCTGAAACAAACACCCCCCTGGGGGGACAGGGTGATGGGGAGGGTGAGAATGGTGAGATTTCAACAGTCAGAAAATGTCTGTGGTCCTGGGAAGCTCCGTTCCAGCCAGAGAATCCGCTGCAAAAATCCTTTTCAGGGATGACCCAGCAGATTTCCAAAGAATGTTTACATCCCAAAGGATTTGCCTGCTCCTCTTGTTGTAAGTTTAAAATTTGGCAACTGGCCCTTTTTTACAGAAATGGTTGTTGCTTTTGCTCTTCATAAATCTTAAGCAGGCAGGTGCTGTGTAATGGGTGGTCTCCTGTAGCCCCCAACTTTCCCTTGCAGAAAAAAAAGTCAATGTAATTTAATACTTTAGCATTTTCTATGTGTTTAAAATGGTTTCAAGGCTCCCTCTAGCCTAGGGCAGAACAGCAGGCTTGGTCAGCAGCCCAGCCCAGCCCAGCCCATCTCTGCTCTGAGGACTGTGTGAGCAAAATG
Organism: Campylorhamphus procurvoides; assembly: GCA_013396655.1. NCBI lineage: Eukaryota > Metazoa > Chordata > Aves > Passeriformes > Dendrocolaptidae > Campylorhamphus > Campylorhamphus procurvoides. Next base: position 426,135 of record WBMV01000122.1, read on the forward strand.
CCATCACTCACTCCTCCAGGGAGGGGGAGTCCCTGTTTGCTGCTGCAGCAAGAACTGCAGCACCCCCTCTTAACACCCTCTCCTGCTCTTGACTTTAAGGAAACTCTGCTAATGACCAAACCCTAAAGCTGAAATTGTCAGGAAGGATATAGGACAAAACACTGTAATCATATCTTGTCAGCTGTGGCAGTAAGATAGCCCTAGAGAGACCTGGGAAGGTACCACACTTTGATTGAGGGTCATGTGTCTCTCAAGGATATTGCATTATATTTAAGCTGATTGCAGCAGTGATCCATGTAAAGGGAGCCACAGAATTGGACAGGCTGTGGTCTGGATAGATGAGAAAGCCACAATGATCCTAAATTCCCCAGGCACAACTTCCAGGGTTATTACATGATTTGGGTTTTTTTGTCACCCCCGGGATGTGTTTGTGAGCCTTGGCCCTGGGACTGCTAGGCTGGGAAGAGCCAAGACAATGCCCAGTTTTGTGGAGAAATCTCAGCTCCCCTTTCCCCTAACCCCTGTCCCCCAAAGAAGAGCAGGCAAAGGACCATGCCCAGCATCCCACAGCCTGTCCCAGTGAGGTGGTCCCAGATGCTGCATCAGTGGATGGGCAGCCCTAGCTCTCCATCCCGTGGTGCCCACTGGAACACAGCAGGCACTGGGAAGTCCTTCCCTTGAGCAAGACACCAGTTGGACTGTGTGTTGTTCCCTGTGGTAATTGCCACCAAAGGTGACAATCGCCACCAGACTGGATACAGGAGGCAGGAACAGAAAGCACTTTTGATTTATCTGGAAATTCTGTTCTTCTTGTCATCATGTTTACATTGCAAAGTGTGATTAATGAGTGCTAGTGACAAAGGACACACCAAAACATGCTTTGCTTTTCCTTGGAAAGGTGTCCCTGTGTTGGCAGCTGGTGTTGCTCTGTATTGTGTTAGCACAGAGTTAGTGAGGAGTCACCGCCAAGAATCAGCACCCTGTGTCAGGCACCGGGCAGGAATGACAAAGACTGTCTCTGGCTTTCTGCCTTCCTGGGGCATGGACATGTCAGAGCCCTGGCAGGACCCATTTGAAAACGTCTAAGTTGTTTTTCACTGCCAGTTATCCCAGAACCGTGGTTTTCTCTGGCACCAGGCTGTGTGAATGTGCTGCCTCCTAGCCCGTAACCCAGGGGCTCTGGGGAGCACTATCCCTGGGCACTGTAGTGGTCCTTCTTCCCTCTTTTCCCAGCCTTCTAAGTGCTGTCTTGGGCCTTCTGCAGGGGTGACAGTTTCTCAGAAAGCCCTCATTTCCTTCTCTTTTTGTCATCAATTAACAGTTTCAGTTTCAAACACCACGCAGGGACATTGGCATGGTGAGCGCAGCCCCTGCTGCACGGAGATGGACGGGTGAGCCTGAGCCTCAGTCCCCAAGGTCAGAGCTACAGCCAGGCAGCAGCAGAGCCTCCTGGGAGGCCAAAAGCCATGCAGACCCCAGACAGAAAGCCCCGGGGTTCCCTACCATTTCTTTTCTTCCCACTTGTCCACCTGCCATTTCCTTACAGGCACTGGCTCCGAGGCACTTATGGAAACAAAGGAAAGGCACAATCAGTGTTCCTGCTGGCAGCATCCTGTTCCCAGTCCCAGCAGGTCCCAGCCATATCAATGGATGTAAAATAAACAGCAGTCTCTGTGTTTGCTCTGTGTTCCCCTCCAGCCTCTGGGAGCAATTGCACGGCAATTAATGAACAATTCCACTTTCCCTCTGGCTTTGCCTTATCTGAGCAATAACCCAGTAAAACAGTGAGAAACCTTCCTAGCAAACACAGTGCTGGCTACTGGCAGGGTGTGCAGGAAACACCACCCCATTTCCACTGCAAGGAAAAGATGTTTTTCAGTTGTGATTGAGGGAAGAATGTATTGAGACACATTTCTGTTGCAGAACTCCATGGCTGTCAGCAGAACCTCATTGCTGTCTTAATGCCTGTGTGTTCTTTGATGTGACTTGCCTATTTAGAAACAGTTGTGGGTTTTTTACTGTTTGTTTTTTTATTTCTTTGTTGTATTTGTCTTTGGGAATACAGGGAGAAGTGGGGGGTTCTTGTGCTAATATCACACAAACCCAGGAAGGCACATTGTAGGAACAGTGAAGTTGCTATTGTGCTAATGGACATGTTAAGCCTCAGGAGCTTGCTTCAGTGGACTCAGCATTCCTGCTTCAGTGCCCCATCCAGCTCACCAGCTTATGCCTTTCTATTTATTGGGAATGGCATCTGGGGAGCCAGGGGTGAGTTGTTTGGTCCCCAGCATGTGGAAAGCTCTCTCCTGTGCATCCTTCTCCACACCTGGATTTTAACATTGACATTTTTCTTTCCTTTCCACCGCAGGAACATCCTGAAAAGTGGGGGCACAGCTGTGGATGCTGCCATTGCTGGCTTGATCTGCACCTCAGTGATGAATCCTCAGAGTTCAGGCCTGGGTGGTGGGGTCGTATTTACCATCTATAATGCCAGCACAGGTATGGGCCAGCCCTGCCCTCCCCATGGTGCCCTGTCTATTTGCAGACACACAGCTGCCCTGGACAACTCAGAATCCTTTTGTTCTCTCAGAGCAATGTTTCGAATATAAAAGCTGCATCCTCTGACCACAAACCAGGCTTCTGCTCTTAACCCAAAGCACCACCACAGGTAGCTGTGATCATCATTTCACAGCAAGGATGTGTGTGGGGAGGAAAGAGCTTCAATAGAAAATGAACTGGGTTTGCCTCTCCTACCCCCTCCAAAGCAATCCCAGATTACATTTCCAAGTTACACAGCAAGGTGTGAGCAGTGCTGAGATGCCACTGGGCTGCCAGGGAAGCAGACAGGAGCAGAGTGAGGCTGTGCTGGAAATGAGCTCAGCTCAGCCCTTGGGCTGGGACTTCAGGGGCTCCTCCTGCCCCAGCAGCTCAGGCAGTGCCTGCTGACACAGGGGCTGCATTTTGCCACCCTCACTGGCACAGGAATTCCCAAAGCAGCAAGGAGACCTCCTGTCCCGGGAGATGCCTCTTCACTTCAGACATCTAAATCTGGCAATGTTCAGGGCCTCATGGGGAGCTTTCCTGTGTTTGGCTTAACCCCTAGTGTTGTGCTCTTGCTTTTATGTTTTTAATGTGGGGGTTTTTTTAAGTCTTGGCTTCCAAAAACCCCCAGAGCTTATAGATCTAAACAGTCAAATCAACAATGAACACAGTAACAATATCAGAATTTTAAAACCCCTGCCAAGTCGTCTCACAGGGTCATGAATCTGGAAATGCTTGTGGGGATCTTATGCAAGAGCTTAATTTGGCAGAACACCTATATTTTGTTTTATTCCTTTTGGCAGAGCATGTAAGTTTGTTTCCTGACAACAGTCCTCTTCTGCTTACCTGAGTTATGCTGCCCAGAGCTGCCTGTGTCTTGGGGCTTGGAGTACCAGGGAGCACTGTGGGCTTCTGCAGCACAGCTGGCTCTGGGGATTGTGATAGGAAAACAAATTAAAGGCAGACAAGGAGGCAAAATGATAGGCTAGACGTGAAATATGAATGTATACAAGTGGGGGGTTGTTGGGTTTGGGTTTGTTTATATTTTCCTTTTAAGCTCCCTGATACACAGAGGGTCTTTCAGTATCACCATTGTGCCTATAAACATGATGGACTTGCCTCCCCACCACTTGGTAAGTGGCCCTCCAAGGAGCTTCAGGCTCCTGTTATGTCTCTGACATGTCCCACCTCTAGGGGAAGTGCAGGAACCCACAAACCAGGTGTCAAGCAGCACATCCCAGCCCATGTCCCAGGCCCAGGGGCCCTGGGGGGAACCTTAACTGGCTGGAGACGAGTGCTGCCCTTGTCCCTGTGCCTTTGTTACCTCCAGGTGGGTGCTGCTTGGTTTGCTCTCAATCAAACCATGGGAGCAAAGGACAAGGTGTGCCAAGACCTGCCCTGCACTTGGCAAAAGGCTCCATCTGGGGCAGCTCAGCTCTGGGGCAGCAGCACATGTGGGGCTGCAGCTGGGAATGTGACACTCACCTGCTTCAGGAACAGTGTTATGCCTGTCCCTCTTCTCCTTCCAGGGACAGTGGAGGTGATCAACGCCCGTGAGACAGTCCCACGAGGGTTTCCACCCGATTTACTGTCTGGCTGTGGTTCTGGGTTCCCCATTGGTAAGGACACACACTGGGCCACGAGGGCTCTGTGCCCCCCTGGCATGCACAGAGCTCTGGGTGGGGGACTGAGCACCTCGCTGACTTCATCTGGAATTCCGTTTCATTTAACACACTCTGCCTGGGCTGGCTTTTACAAAATGAATTACAAATACTAGGTCCATAAAAATTCCTCCTTGGTAGTAACGCTGACAGCCTGACCAGCAAGGAGTGTGGGGAGCCAGCATGAGGAGAAATCACGATGTAATTTCTCTTCATAGCAAGTCTGCAGTTCAAGGCCAGATTTCCCAAAGCACTCATTTCCCAGCAGTTCTTACAGAGAACAATAAAGTCAGAAACTGCTCAGACTTTCTGGAAATGAAAGAAATCAACCCCATGTGCTTGTGTCTGTCCCTATATTGGGGAAGCACCCTGGTGCATCATGAGTTGAATTTCTGGGCTCAGGCACTCTGGCTTTAGTAGCACATCTTGGATTTCTTGCTGCATTCATTCTCCTTCCCTAGCACGTTTTCTTTTGGTGCACGTCCTAGTTTCTGGAGGAGATGTTTTTATCCTCTGAAGAAGAGCCTGGAAAGGAATCAGGAGCAACTCTGGTTGGAAGGGATAGCTGGAGGTCTCTGGTCTGGCTCCTGCTCAAAGCAGAGTGATAGCAGGGTTAGCTCAGGCTGCTCAGGGCCTTGTCCTGTGACATTCTGGAGTTTCGCCAAGGATGGAGAATTGCACAGCTTCACTTGCTCTGGTGTCTGACCAGGCTCCTCCAGTGCATTTTGTCCAATATCCAGCTGCCACCTCCCTTCTGCAGCATGTGCCTGTTGTGCTGTCACCTCTGAGTCTGGCTCTGGCCTCTCTATACCCCTTCTACTGGATAATGGAAGAAAGATGTGAACAAACGAGTGAATAAACAGACCAAGCCTGCTTTTAGAAGCCTTGGCTGCCTCTACAGACTCACACTTCCACTGGAGTGCTTTGCCAGTGACTGACTGGGTGTGACACTGCTGTTTGTGCTGTTCAGGTCCCCGCTGGATTGCTGTGCCAGGAGAACTCCGTGGCTATGAGGAAGCCCATAAGCGACACGGCCGCTTACCGTGGAAAGCCCTCTTTGAGCCAACTCTCAAGCTCCTTTCAGAGCCACTTGTCATTTCCCCAGTTATGGACAAAATAATTCACCACCCACTCTTCTCCATTCCAGGAAAAAGCTTGTGGTAAGACCCCTGAATGAGACTGCAGTGTGAGGAGCACTCAGCCTCAGACCCTTCCTCTGACATGCTGACGTGGAGCACAGGCTGCTGGTATGGCTTGTGCTCAGGGAATACTTGTGTGGAGTGGGAGGGAATCACAGAAGCGGAGTTTTTAAAATATTTTCTTCTGTCAGCAACTTTTTTTTTCTTTTTTGAATTCCAAGTGGCTTGGCACAGCAAAACATGTGCAGTAAACTGATGGATGTTCTTCTTTAACAGCCCCCTGCTGTGTGATGGTCAGAGGTTCCTGAAGCGTGGAGAGACCTTCAGGTGGCCAGCGCTGCAGCAAACACTGCGAACTGTGGCAGAACACGGGGCTGCAGCATTTTATGAGGGACAGATAGGAGAGGCACTGGTGCAGGACATGAGGAAGGCTGGTAGGTAACAGCTACAGCTGGTCCTGATAGACAGGCCTTTTCCCAGCTGTTGGCTCACAGTGAGCCTGTACCAGGGGAAAGCCAACACAAGCCATTTGCTTACTGCTCCTGGCATGGGAGGGAGGCCCACCTTTGCCCAGTTCTCATAGCTCAGGCCCAGAAGCAGGGCTGAGACCTCCTACTGCTCTGGCCTTCCCCCACAGTGCTCATGCACTGCCCCTCTGACTCCCTCAGGCTTTGTGACATCCTGGGTTTGGCAGCAGAGGATGCACAGTGACAGCTCTGTGCTTGGTGGGAGGAACTGGGGAGGTACAGGGATGGCTCTTCATGGTGCCCTGGTATAGCCAGCCCACAGCACCAGTACGAGTCGATGTGCTAATGTCAGCTACTGGTTCTCTGTTGAAGGGTCCAGTGTCACACTGGAGGACCTTCAGACGTACAAAGCAGAGGTGTCCCCAGCTCTGAACATCACCCTCAAGGACAACACCACAGTGTTTGCTCCAGGACCGCCCCTGGGAGGGGCCGTGCTCATGTTCATCCTCAAGGTATTGGAAGGTAAATTCCTAATGGAAGAGGGGCGGCAAGAAGTTTTCAGAGAGTGTTGCTCCAGAGTGGTAAAACAGTAGTGGGCAGAAATGGAGCTGGCAAGCCAGAATGGGCCCAAGAGCAGCAGTGTGACCATGCCATGCAATGGGGTGATGAACTGGCTCATTCATACAGTGGATTGGCATCACCACAGCTGCTGAAAAGGCCAAAGGATACACGATTTTCCCAAGGCTTCAAAAGAAATTGAAGTGACAGTGGAAATTAGTACTTGGTCATTTCTGTGTCCACATCCTGCTAAAGCACTGGGGAGACTTGGTAAGAACTGGGAATGGAAAAGGAAGCTCCTTTCAGCTTTCTTTTTGACACTTCTTGAAAAAACATTGCCTTTGGTCTATTAACAAAATTATTTCATCCTGCTCCATAGAGTATAAACTCCGTGAAGCATCACTGGCAACACCTGAGGAGAAGGTGGAAACCTACCATCTCATTGCAGAGGCCCTGAAGTTTGGCAACATGCTGAGACCCCACATGAGTGACCCAGCCTTCTCTAAAGCTCAGGTGAGCTGACACAGTGCACAGGTACAGTGCCACAGTACCAAGCAATCCTCTGACACTCTCCTGCTCTGCAGCCATGGAAGGGAAGGAAATACTTAGAGCTGCTGGTCAAGAGCAGTGTGTCTCAGCTGGCCAAGGCAGAGGCAGGACTGGCTGTCTCCTCTGAAGCTGCAGCTCTGGCTGGCACTCACTCACCTCCTGAAGGACATGCACACGCTCATGCCAGTGCTGAGGGGCCTCAGTACGGAGCTTGTTTTGTTTGCTGGGATGAGAGTGGCCTGGGGCCGAATGCTGCCAGTTCAGAGCCCCAAGCTCTGACTGCTGGCACTGAATTCCCCAGGCTGCCCGTGCTGTGGTGACAGCAGCTCCGTGTCCTTGCTGTGGTTGCAGGAGACTGTGAGGAGCATGCTGTCTGACAGGATTGTTGAGCTCGTCAGGCACCGAATAGACGCTCGTGGTGACCACCCACTCAACCATTACAACTTGCTGGAGTCCATCTACAACGGCAAATACAAAAGCATGGGCACAAGCCACATCTCTGTGCTCGCTGCAGACGGCAGTGCCGTGTCTGCCACCAGCACCATCAACTACCCGTGAGTAGCCAAGGCCTTGGGGACTGAGTCACTCGGGCCACGTCTCACGTGCACGGGGTACCTACAAGGGCTGTTCACCAGCAATGCAAACCCCTCAGGCTTCACTGATTTAGGCAGCTCCTTACTCAGGAAAGCCTTTTTCATGTGACAGCAAAGGTCTGAGAGCATCAGCTCCAAGGACCATCATAATTCAGGAGAATGTAAGAACTCACTGAGCTATTGCTGAGTTTCTGTGGGTTCAGCACGTCCCCCCAGGCACTAGCAACAGGGAGCTTGTCTCTGGCATCAGCAGCAGCACAAAGTCCCTTTGGACTGCCTTGCTGGGGCAGCTGCAGCCTGGGAAGAACCAGAGGTGACCCACAGGGTGCTGTGTTCACTTAATATCATCAGCAACAGGAGAGCCCTGGGCACTGAAAGGCTTCATCTTTCCCCCTACAGGTTTGGCTCCTTTGTGTATTCTAACCAAACTGGGATCATTTTGAATAATGAACTTGCTGATTTCTGCATAGCAAACAGAAGCATTAACCCAGGTGAGCATTCTCATCCTCCAAATAAAGCACAGGGCCAGGAGATGGATACACAGGCCATGTACAGGTGGGCAGGACTACCTGTAAACTACAGGTACTCCTTCCTTTTGCAGGATGAGAGCAAGTTTGTTTCAGACTAAAAGAGAATAAAGCCCTGTAGTATCTCTGTGTCTGCTCACATATCCCCTTGCACGGAAACACAGGAGTTTGGGGTTCTGAGAAATCAGAGATTAAAAAAATGCTGAAGCTGATTACTGGTGGAGAGAGGAGGGAAGAAGTGAAGAAACTACTGCTAAGACAAGCTTGCTGACATTTTAGACTCATCTCTGATTCTAAATATGTAGCTGGTGCACAGCCAGTAATGCTGCAGCCTTGCACTGATCTCTGTAACACAGCAGTGTTGGTGCAGACACGGCTCTGTGCAATAAGCTGTTCCTGGTGCAGTGTCCCCTGGGCTGCTGGGAGAGGACATCACGGCAGGATTGCTGCCCAGGGTTCCTCAGCTGGGCTGAATGACCTGCAGTGAGCCCTGAATACTCATAGGATGCCCTGTCCTGCATCTAGAGAAGCTTCCTGTTTAGCCTGGGCCATAAAGGTCCAGTTTCTTGTGAGACAGGCTCTTGGCAAAAGGAAACTTGAGCTTCTTGAGGAAGGAGCTGTAGTTTGGTTTTCTGTGGTTTTCTGAGGGAGATGAACTTGTGTCCCTCCAACCCTGTTAAGAGCCACATGGAAAGAATAATTCTCTCTGACTCTGCTCTAGGAGAGAAGCCTCCCTCAGCAATGGTGCCTTCCATCCTCATCTCCAAGACAGGAGACATGCTGGTGATCGGAGGAGCAGGTGGGGCCCGGATTATCAGTGCCACTACCATGGTAAGTGACCAGGTACCACTCAGCAACACCTTCTGCTGAGCAAGGGGGGCACACACTGTCCTAAACAGAAGAAATTACTTTGCTGCTGCCAGTTCTGGCAGGCAGCAGTGACAAGGGCCTGCTGCAGACTCAGCCTACCTCACCCTCTTGCCTCTAGCATGTCTAGCACACCCTCTGTGCCAAGGGCAGGGGCTGGATTCAGTTCTGCTGCTGAAAGGCTGTTCCCTCCCATCAGGGATGAAGGAGGTGGCAGAACCCACAGCAAGTTGCCAGTTCTTTCAGCTCTCCCAGATTTCCAGCCATGGCCAGTCCCACCTGCTCTTTCTACTCAGCTCTCCTCAGGTCTTGATGCCTTGGTGCTTATTTTTTATTTGCAATTTCAAAGTCATAAAGGCTGCAGACTGGAGGCCAGGAAAAGCATTCTGGGAAGGATCATTATGTGCCCACCCTGTTCTTTTACTGGCTCCAAGCATTTGGTATTGGTCACCATGAAAGCAGGAGAGCAGGCTGGCAGGAGTGCGAGTGCAGCCTGTTGAACAGCCCAGGTTTGCACCTTGCTGCAGGCAGGACTTAGAGCAGAGCTGCTCTGGCTGAGCAGCAGTGCAGGGCATGGCAGCACCTGGCCCAGGTTCTTTCTGAGGATCTGCACTCAGGCGCTCTGGGGTTGTTTCATTGCAGGCCATTATAAACAAGCTGTGGTTTGGCTATGACTTGGAACACGCCATTTCAGCTCCCGTCATGCACACTGAGGGTGACAGTGTCCTCTTTGAGGAGCATTTCAGTGAGGTGAGTGGCCTTGCCTGGCTCTTCTTGTCTTATCCTCTTGGTGGGAAGCAGATTGCCCTTGCAACTCTCCTAAATAATCTGTGTTTTGCCTCTGGCTAACCTCCTGCTTGTTTACATCTCACTTTCCCAATCTGACTCCACACACACATCCTTCATTTTCAAATGTGGCAATGCTAAGACCTCAGGCCCATGCCCCATTCACTCCATTTCCCCTTCTCTCCCCCCACAGGAGGTTAAGAGTGGCCTGCTGGGAAGAGGACATAAAGAAAAGAAAGATAAATTTGCAATGAATGTTGTGCAGGGAATTTCCAAGGAAGGAAAGTGCATCTCTGCTTACTCTGATAAAAGGAAGCTGGGGAAGTCGGCTGGATATTAGCATGGAATGCTATCACAACTCACCAAGCCACAGGAGATAACTAGATCCAGGACATGCTTTGCTTGGCCATGCCCATAATGACCTGTTCCCATCAGGATGTCTCCTGGACCATGGGCAAAACCTGTGACTACACCTAATTCCAGCAGACTGCAGGTACCCTCAGGCAATATAAGGAGAGGTCAGCCAGCCTTTTTTAGAGCTACACATTCCATTACTTATGTGATATACAGAAAAACATATTTCTTGAGCACATCAGCTACTCAGAATGAGAGAATAAAAAGTGGGAAAGGAAAATTGGTCCAAACCCCACTGGGAACACTGTGAAACGACCCAGCTGTATCTTCCATTCCTGCTGGAGCCTTGGTTAAGAGTAGAATTAGTTTCTTTCAGGCTATTCCACAAGAAGCTTATTACTCCTGGGGCTCAGCAATGTGAAATACATAACTATTTTGGCTGTGAAGGCTACAAGAAGTGTCTGTAGGGCCAGGATTTTAAAATCTGAAGCATCCAGGCTTAGATGGTAGGTTTGGAAAGGGAAGAGAGCAAAATTTCCCACTCCCCCTCTCAGTTTTCCCATGCAAAGAAGCCCTATTTTTCCCTAAGGTGGCAGATGAAATGACACCATAGCACAAGTGCTGCCCTGCCCTGCTGCTCTCTGCCTCAGGAGTGCAAAGGACCCCAAAGCTCAGAGTAACTGTGATGAGAACTCCCTGCTCCTGGGAAGGACAGGCTGCAGCTTTGTTCCCCAGAGGCACCTCTCCCTGTGGTGAGAGGAGTCCCAGTCTGTGCCAGTTCCCCCTGCTCAGTGCCAGGAGATCATTTGGGAAGGCAGGTGAGGACTGCAGTGGAAGCACTGCTGGGTTTGGAAGCCTTAGAACTCTCTGCAAAGTGCAAAGGATACATGATCAGGAGACATCATTTGTAGCCATGATCTCAGCCTGGCCAGGCAGGCACCAGGACTGCTGAGCAGGGATACAGCACCAGCAGGCATTAGCAGGATCCTCTTCTCCCATGGCCTGTGCACGTGCTCCAAATCCCTGTTTACCACAGCTAGTCTCTAATGTTCCCTTCAGATCACAAGGAGGACATTGTAGGACTCTGTTACAGAGAGAGAAAATCCAGGAGAAGAGACTTGAACTCAGGCTGGATTCAAAACCTGGATTCAAAAGGCCTTTTGCAGTTAATCCTTAATGTTGCCCTGCTCAAAATGGCCAAAAATCAAACATTAAAAAATTAAAACAAAAAAAAGACAAACCCCTCAAAGCTCTTCTCAAATATGCAGGGGCCATTCCCAGAATCCCCCAAATCTCCATTTTCTGAAAGCTCATGAGCCTGACTGCCCCATGGGCACAATGTTGTGTGTGTGGGTCTGGAAGGGTATAAACAACCAGAGCAAGGTCCAGCAGAGCCCTCCCCTTCACACACACAGCCCATGGGACTCCGAGTGCACAAACAAACACAATCCCTCTGCAAACACCATAACAAAGGCTCTACTAAAAAACACAAATCAAAACAAAGCCAGCTAGGTTTTATGCCAGTGCTCTTAGCCACAGCCTGTCCAATAAAGCCATCAATTTACTGAAATAGCAGCCTTCACTTGCATTTTAATGATGGTCCAAATGAAGCTGACCAAAGCCAGACATGTGTTTCCCTTCAGAACTGTACACGAAGGGCTGTAGTCCCACCACTGTAGCAGAGTTAATGACTGCTACGTTACGAGATCGTAACCGCAGGCACTCAGTCATGGGTCTGGAAGATAAATTACTTCTGTACAGAGCCAGCTCCATGCACTGCTCCCCTCCTTCATCCAAGCAGAACTTCTCTCATATCCCCTGGTTCAAGAAGGACTACTGATTTCACCATCAGAGCTGCTTACTCACACCATGGAAGTGGCCCTGTGAGACGGGATTACAGTGCTGGTGAATGGGAACAGAGAACGGGAGTGGGCCCAAAGGCTGAGGGGGGTAGTATTCATGTTCATTTGGAAGGGGTTACATTGACTATGACTAACAAAAACCCCAATCTACTTCATTTGCTGAAGTTTTCTACTTTGATTAACAGCCTTCCCCCAGTTATCAGTGCACTGGTTCTAGTGACAGAAATAACACCCCAACTGCAGAGCTGTCACAGGCGCCAGACACCATCTGCAGCTCACCCTTCAGCTCCAGACAGGCTCACCAGACAGGATACTGGCTGCAGCAGGATCCCTAGTGAGTTATTTCCAGTAACCCTACTGAGCTTAGGGTTCACAAACAGCCACCAGGAGTGGCACTGGCTGGAGATAGCCTGGCTTTCCTATTAGGCTCCAGGGCCACCTTCAGCAGCACCCTGGTCCCTCTCCATCATATTTCACTGCAGAAAACTCAAGTCACCAAGTCTTCTATTACCTCTGCTTTGACACACTTTAGGGTAAAGCACTCGAGTACTCCAGCCCTATCACCTTTCCAGTGCAGCAGCATCACAGCTCCTTCCCTCCACAAAGACTCGAGCATATTATCTGTAGTCCAGTGCTCACTGCAATTTAACTGCTTTGCAACTGAGCCAACTGAGCAGTTTGAAAATCCATCCAGCTTTAATTTGCAAGACAGAAAGGAACGGGACTGCAGACCCCTCACTGTGGCAGAACTTCCAGTCCTGTAGTCCTCACTTGCAGAACACCTGGTGAAGCTGAGGAATTGTAACTGCCTTGCCAAGGCTTGTTCTTGCCCTTCCACCTCCTCACTGCTGCTGAAATCTGCTTGGGTCAAGAGCCTCCCAGTTTGGTCTCACCCCATTCATGCTCCTCCCAACAACAGAGCATTATTTTTGTACTGAAATCAACTTACGTGGACTTTTAAAGCATCATTGTACAGAAGCTACTCTATTTTCTAACAAAGTCTTTAAATTATACTTTTAATAAAGTGTTTTGAAACCTGTCTGGGAATTTCTCCTCTAAACCAGTTGCCTATCCCCACACACCAGCAGTTGTTTGAGAGAGGACATCCACACAGGTGTTCCAGCAGTAAGAGTTGTTCACTGTGGAGCCTCAATGTGGCCCTGGAGAAGCTGAGGAACAGCAGACTTCATGTGCCACTTGTCTCTCACAGCTGGGGTTTGGCCCCTTCCAGGGGCTGGAGGGTTGCCAAAAGAAAATTGTGGTACTGCCAGACTGAAGAAGAGGGGCAAGAGGTGAATGTCCCCCAGGTCATGATCTCAATAGCCTTGCAATGGCACAGCTTCCTTTCACACCAGCTGGAACCAGTCATAGAACATGCCCTGTTCTCCATGCCCCGCACTGGGTCAGGCAGCTTTCACTGACACACCGTGCGTGCTCAGGAGCAGAGCAGGGACCTGGTTGCATTCCAAGGGTGGGACATGGAACGATGAAGGCTCTTAGAAATCATCTCATTCTGAGGTCACTCACTAGGCCAGGTTGCTCCAAGCCCTGTCCAACTTGGCCTTGACCTTTCCTAGGGATGGGCCTTGCCACCTTCTCTGGGCAATGCCAGGGCCTCACCACCCTCACAGGAAAGAACTTCTTCTTAACATCTAGTCCAAGTCTACCCTCTTTGAGTTTAAGGCCATTCCCTTTTGTCCTGACTGAGCAGGAAGAAGTCTTTTTCCTGCAGCTGAAGCATCCTGGAGAGTACATGTTTTCCAGCAGGAACTGTGACTGACACCTGCCTACTGATGCACAGACAGTCTCAAAGCAGTGTGAGCAGCAAAATGTGGGATCTGAACAGGTGGCAGAAGTGCCTGCCCTGGGTACAGATACATCAGCCTGTAATTACAGCTCGCAGAAATGTTCATAGGGGTTTTTTTAAAGTGTAGGATGTAAGTGCAAGTTGTAGCCCAGCACAGTTTTAACAAACCCTTCCTCTGCAGTGATACTGCTAAAAACCAACCAACCAAATCCATTTCTGCAGTGTCAAGAATTCAAATGCATTTATAGGAACAATTGTAAACAGAAGTGTTTTTATCCATGGCAAAATCTGAGCTTTTCATAAGGGAAGTTTTGTGATTAGCAAGAAGAAAGAACAAGTGCCGCACCATGAGCTGTTCGAGGCAGCCCAGCAGGAGTTACTCAGGCTGGTTTCAGAAAGCACGATTCCCCAGCAGCCATTTCCCAGAAACCAGTTCCCTTCCAGCTTCAGAAGAACTACAGTGACTGTAAGGTTTCAATAAGCTTATTTTTCTGTGCAGTACTTTTCTTTATTTCCCAGATCACATAAGAGAGAGCTCAGCTAGTCCCAATTCCAAAGGCCAGGTATTTCCAACAAATAGAGCCAATGCTGTCCCACATACAAACTTGTACTGGAGCTTCTGAAAATGGCCCTGGATGTGAAGAGCAGCCTGACACTGAGGGCCATCTGTTGTGGAATTACAAGAAGTAGAAAAGCGAAAATCTCAGTTCAGGAATAAAAGGGGTCAGAAAAAGGAGCCAGAGCACACCCCAGGCAATATTTGGTAAAAGCCACTCATTTAGTTCAACAGATATAAGCAAATATGTACGTCAAAGTCATGACTGATGTAAGCATGACCTAACTATCGCTTATTCTTTGAAACTAAGCTCTCCTCACTTCCAGACACTCCTAGGAAAGAGAGGGTTGCCTGATGCCTAGAATTTCTGTCTTTCATTTTCTCTTCTGTATTTTAAGGTTCTTATAAACTGACAGGAAGTTTCAACAGGCCAAATAGATTAATTCAGCTTCTTTCACTTGTGTCTCAAGGATTTCACAAACATCACTAGAGCTTGACAACTGGAACACTCAGTTTTGATCTTAGGCTAAGTTTGTGATGTGATGCATTGGTCCATGCTAGCAGGTGAACACCAAAGCCCCTCATGCAGGTAGAGATGCTCTCAGCTGCTCCATATCGGACAGGGGTTTCTCAGAGGTCATTAATGGTTAATGGTACCTTCAAACAAGAGTTGCTGCAGTGTATTCTTTTTGAGAAGTTTCATTTCCCCAGGGTCTGGTATTTCAGGCCTGCAGTACAACATGGTAAAAAGCAAATTGGAGAAAACCAAGCTTGTCTTGGATATTTAACCATTATTGTTTACTTATGGCTTCATCAAAGAAGAGAAGAGAAAAATCTCAGGAGGTGCTTCTTTCACACAGACTCTCACCATCCCTTTTTGAGTAGCAACTGTGCAGGCAAGAAAAATGTGTGACTCCGTATTTATTTATTTTAGTTGTGCTCAGAGTTTTACAGGCAGCATCTTCCCTTTAGACCTTCTCAACAGAAATATAAAAAAAAGTTTGAAGCCATTTCCCCATCTACCCACTCACCTCCAATAATCAGCTGGGTGAAATGCAGAAACATCTTTTGTTAACAGAGTGGTGAGTTTGGCTTATCCCAGTCTAGAGCTGGGCTTCCTGCTATGGCACAGATTTGTTAGTTTGTAACTTAGCAAACCCAGTCCCCAGAGTCCTGTAACTCTCACCTACTCAACAGGGAACAAATATCTTCTCTAGCAGTGACAGGGACATTCCTGGTAGCTGACACTGTGCAGGGGAAACCCCTCCTGCAGCCTGAGTGAGCTGGACCTTCTGCAGAGACTGGGCACCCAATCTGTCTTCATGGGATGGAGAGGAGGCAGGGAACAAACTCTTCAAGGCAGAACAGACTCTTCAAGTAAGTACTGCACGTCCTGGTGGACATGCCTGTCTTAGCAGACGGCGGTGGCATGAGGCACTTCGGTCATGGCTGTAGAGAACTGTCCCAGTTCCGTCAACAGAATCACAGGCAAATGTGTTCTCTTTCGTGTGAGAAGTCCCTGAGTTGCAGACCTAAAGGATCTTGCCCCCAAACACACGCTGGTGTCACTAGCCCACTGAAGGAGGAGCCCAGCCCCGTCAGTAGCCTGCAGGGAAGCCCCCTTTGCGGGAGTCGGAGGCTGCAGCCCAGCCCTTGTCTGTTCGGAGGATGGCCTGCACCACCGCGCCGCCGCTCACCCGCGTCGTGTTGTGCTTCCTCCTCTGCAGCTGCTCCTCTATGTCCTGCAAGGCAGAAGGGAGTGAGGACAACGGGGGAAGGAAACTGCACACGGGCTGCTCTCTGTGACCTGCATGCTCCATGAACACCTCAGTGCCTGTGTTGTGAAGGTCTAAATCTACACGTTGCTCCTCCTCTTCCCTTTGCTTTCCAGGCTGCTCTGCTTCTGAAGGAGTGGAGCTGAGATGTGCTATTTGTGGTGCTCAGTGTGGGTCACCAATACTATTCTGGGTCACTGAGCACTCAGATGTCCACATACTGAGAGCCAGGACTGATGGATCCTCTTTGGCAGTGGTGGAAAACACAGGACTTGTGGACAGCATGGCTGACAGGTATCTACCACACATTACCTTAATAAGAACCTTACTGACAGAGGAGCTTCTGCAGTTTGATGAGAAAACTGCCTTATGTAGGAGTGTTTTCCCAAATACAGAGACACAGAATGAGACATGCACAAAACCTCTCAGGGCTCTGGGGCATGTAATTCCTCAGGGTGAATGAAGCTGCCAACTCAGTGAGTGGTCTGCAGAGTCAGGCAGACCATGCCATCAGCTTTCAGACTGACAGCCCTGTGCAGAGATCTTCATTGTGAAAATATTTTCAAGTTTGTTCCCAGGTCCCTCTGTGCATCCCCTCCTTGCTAGCTCTAGGCCAGAGCTTCAGGATTCATCATGAGGTTGCACAATAGGACAAGAGTTTCCTGAGGCTCACTAGCTTTGACTGCTGGATGGTTTGGGCCCTCCTGTGGTTTGCTGTTTTGCAAGTCCTTTGAGACAAATTCCACTGCAGGCAGATACTTGGTTTCAGATGTAGGGCACTCTTCAATGCTCTGGCTTCACACCCGTGTAACTAATGTTAAAGGTACACTTTGAACAGCTTATTGTGAGCCAGCACTTGACCTGTACCAGCTTTAATACTGCTCACTTAGGGACCATTTGGCAAAACTTCATGATTTCCCACAGTGCAAGCCTTCCCAGCCCTGGGAACCCAGCCCACATGAGTCCACATGCACCCCAGACCCTGGCCAGACCAACCTCCTCTACTTGCTGCTCAAGCTCCGTGATGCTGGGAAACAGCTGATCGTGGATTCTGGGCTCCTCCACTGCTTTCTTCACATCATAACCAAACCAGATGGAATTGATGATCGTCTGTGAGAAGCAGAAAGCCCTGATGTTAATTACTTGTCTTCAAGGAAGCCCAACCCTTGTAGCCACACAGGCAGCGATGCCTGGGGGTGTCCATCAGAGCTCAAAAAAAGCACCCATTTCTGGTTCATGTGGCTTTCAGTGGTTCTCTTGGCAAAGCAAAACTCAGGTACCTTGCAGCCAGTCAGCTTGTACATGCTTTGTAGGATTCACACACACAGAGTCCATGAGTTACGCAAATTAACATAGTGAAAGGATCAGATGCTTAAGTAGCCAGCTTTATGTTGATTTTAGCACCCAGCCATCACCTCAGCAAGCACACAGCTACAGCTTCCTACTACTGTGCAATCAGTTCCCTCGGGCCTGGCTCATCTCTACATACTCAGACTGCAGGCTGGAGCTGCTGGGAAGGGAGAACAGCCTCAGGGTCTGGGCCTAGAAAGCCACTTGTAGTGGTTTTTACAGACTTCTCCTCCCAGCCTGGTGCTGCTGTGTGTGCTGGCAGAAGGGACAGCTTCCTTCCGCAGTCACTTTTGGGCTAGTTGGGCATTTGAGGGGCTGCCAGAGTAGCTCATAAAGAGCCTGCTTGTCACTGACATCATGCTTGAGCTAAGTTCTTACTAACCTCTCTCTGTGACTTTAGCCTGAAGTTTAGGATGGTGGATGGGAACAGCTCTAAACTAGGCAAAGTTCACGGTGATCCAGAGAAAAGGACTCAAAGTTAATCTGAGGTCACAAATCTTCTGCAAGTGGAAAGAACAACTTGCCAAAGGAAAAGACCTGGAGTTACTGAAGGAAGCAAACCCTTTGCAGCCCTGGCAGGAGTTGGTGTTGGAGTCTGGCCCTCAGAATACCAGGCAGAAACCTCCTTTTCAAGCCCCTGGCCCAGAGCAGGGAGCCACAGCCATGACCATGTCACAGGTGCAGACTGGAGGCTCTTACCCCAGTCTCTCTCTAGTTTTGCCCAGTGTTGTTCCGTGTTTGCCCATCACATACCAGTGCTGTTGCTGTAGTTATTTTTGTTCCTCCAGAAGCACCAACCACCATCCGGACCTTTTTCGTTTTATCCACCAGGATGGAGGGGCACATCGAGGACATTGGCTGTTTACCTGTTGGGGACACAGATGCAACAGAGACTCAGTTTTCTACCTGCACCTTCCAAACTGTCAGCTCCTGCCCCATGCCTAAACCCAGAGCCTCAGTATCCACCTCCCTGACTCACTCATGTGCCTGGTTTGGCCCCTGGGGATCCCACCATCACATGCACCCATTTCCTGCTTGCCCCTGCAATGCCAGGCTTAACCCTGGTTCTTCATGCAGAGGCTGAAGGTGCCTTCCTCCAGCCCTGTCCCAGCTGGGGCTGTCTGTGATGCACCACAAGACTCCCAACCCAGTCCTTTCACTCCCCTGTCCCTCTCCAAAGCCTGGGGTACAGGAGGGGAGCAGAATCCCAGCCTGCTGTGTCAGCAATGAGATGGGTGTGCAGGAAACAGTGGTGGAGCAGGCAGGTTACCTGGATAAGACATGTGAACTGGATCTATCCCAGGCTGCCCTACAGCTCCTAAGGAAGGAGGGAGAAGGCTGGGCACTGCCATCCAGCACTGTGCAGTCAGCTTCTGCTGCTGTCTCCCTCTTTAATCAGTGTAAAGAAATCTTTTGCAGCTTTTAAGTCATTCCACATGACATGTACTGATCTCCCTGGGAAAGGGTTTGTGGTTGCTGGAAGGAGGCAAACACCAGAGGTTTTCTCTAGACAGCCTCTCCTCCTTCAGGTGACTCGTTTCCATCCCTGTCCTCTGCAGAAGGTCTGTGCCTGATGGCAGATAGGCTGCAGAGTGAGGGCATGACAAAAGACTGAGCCAGGAAGGGAGTTTACAGCTACCTGCTGCTATGAAATTTGCTGGGGAAGGAGGGATCCCAAATCCATTGATTATGTAAGGCGAGCTGAAGTCATCCATCTCGTCATTAAATATGATTCCACTCACGTTGGATCGCACATCAGAGCCAAAGCTAGAGAAAACAAGTTGTCATAGACATGTCAAAACCAGAGCAAATCCAGGAGGAGCTTCAGGTGAGTTACTGCAATGTGAAACCTGGGATTTGATTGGAGTAACTTTCCACTCCCTCCCATTGTAAAGGACTTTCTGTCACCCCTAGGGGGGAAGGAAGCAGTTAATACCATGAGTACATAGCTACACACAGAGGAAAGACAGCCCAGAGCCCTGCCTACAGCTCCCCTTTGAGAACCCTAAGGGGAAAATCAGCACAGCAGCAGCAGCTAAGGACAGCTATTTCCCCTTCCAGCTGGGCACTACTGCACTCCATTCAGAGGCAGCACAGCTCCAAGGCTGGCACATTTGGGAATGACTAGGAATTTGCTTAGATGGAGACATCTCCTACTGACTAAAATAACCTTCACACCCTGGCTTCAGGCCACACGCACAAACACTGCTCTCTCTGACAGCACTCAAAGCCAAACACTGCACTTCCAGGCCAGCTGCATTAGCACAAATTCCTTCCAAAAGCCTGGGAAATCAGAGCCAGCAGCGACAGCACTGCTTATGGGAAGATCCAGGTGCAGTGGATGTTGTCTTGGTGGGGGAAACTCAACATGAAAGAGGATACACCTCGTTCTCTGACCCAATCACAGCGCCTGCGTGTTCAGAACTGACCTGCGAGCTCAGCACCAGTGCCCACCAACAGTGCCACTGATCCCTACCCCTCCCGAGAGGTGCCAGCTCAGAGGTGTTTGATACCAACCCCAGAACCACCACTAGGAAGATGGCAAAGGCCTACATGGAAGTAATGTCTGAGCTCATACTATTGGTTGATGGTGCTGGTGGCGGACACAGCACTGCCATCATCAGCCACAATGGAGATGTGGGATGTACCGGCATTATCTCCAGTGTAATATACAGGCTCATAGTAGTCAACTGGATGGGAGGTGTTGTCTGTGATTTTCCTCCGGAGACCATCCGCAAAGAACTCGGATGTCATGTTTCTGATTGCCTGTCAGAGAAATCCAATGCAGTTACTCAGCAGATTAAGAGACATGTAGTTATGAGGCTGATATCCAATACTTCAGACCACAGAACAGTGGCAAATCCCAGCAGTCAGGCTACAGTTTTCCAGCAGGGGCTTTTCTTCGTGGAAGATGGACATGGTACCAAAGAGCATTTTAAGCAGCCACAGGAGCAGCTGTTACAGTGCACCCCTTTGTGTAGAAGTTAATCAGCATCCATTTTGGCAGCACTATGGAAAGCTGTCCTTCACACTGCTGTAAGGCATGGGCAAGCAGGGCTACACTTGCTTCAGAGATGAGAGGAACGGGATCAGGCTGAGAGGACAAGGCCAAGGCAAGCTCTGACCATGGCTCTCTAAGTTGAAAATTTGTGTCCATCAAGCTGGGCTGGGCTCAGATCCTGCTGCTTTTGCAGTCACAGAAGTAAAAGCACCAAGTGTGAAGTTGGGAAAAGCAGGGTTTCTGTCTCACCCCTTCCCATCCGTTGGTCCATTTTACTATATGCAGGACTGTGGTTAGTGAGCCACAAGGATGCTGGAAATGTCATACAGGGAGTAAGGCCTCAAACACTACAAAACCAGGCAGGGTTAGCCCTAAACATGCTCACTCACTCTTGCTGAATTGAGGAGTTTGCTTTTCCTTACAGCAGGAAGGTTTCCTCCATTTATATCCCTCACAGCTCAGCCATGAGTCACATGGGACTTCACATTTTGATTCAGAGCTATTTCCATGCCTGTCAATAGCAGGGGGCACAGAGCATGCCTGACAAAGTTTAGACACCCAAAAAACTTCAAGCCATGCTCCAGTCAACCCTGGTGCTGCAGAAAGAAAAGGCTTTTGCCAGGTACCTCTGTAATGTTGACAAACTTTGGATCTCCCAGCAAAGTCCTCTTGGCGTAGGCAAAGCGAAAGGCCTCCACAATGCGGTGGTAAGTCAGGCCTTTCCCCTCCACGGTTTTGATGCTGTCAGCAGAGAAATTATACCCTGGCAACAGAAGACAAACAGCTGTGAACACAAAGTACAGGGTCAAAGGAGTGCTGATACACCTGAGTCAAAGGTATAACCTTGAAAGCCCAGACTCTACAGAGATGCAGTCACTGGGCTGTCCTCATCTCCACAAAGAGAACACAGGAACTCTGCTAGTTTTGAGCACTGTGGGAGTCACCATCAGGATTCGTACTTGCAGAGATGTTCTCCAAGCCTCAAGTATACATTAGGTCCCACCCACACAGGTATCAGGGAAGTCCCCCAGTCAGGAGAACATCTTTCCTCTTGCACCTGTATTTCAAGCAGTAAGGTGACATCCCAGACTTTAGAGCAGAATAGCACTATTATAAATGTATAGAAACCCTAAGGCATCATCTGCACCTCTGATTCCTCCTGAAGTCTCAGACTTCTCACCTGCTAGAGGGCTATCAAGGGAGGCTCCGCTCCCCAAACTAAACAAGGTGTTGTCTTTGGAGCTGTCCCAGCTCCTGCTGCCTGTGGGGTACTGCTCAGTGGCACTCTCACCTTTCAATATGTTGAAAATGAGGGCCAGCACTGGGCCGCTTAGGGGGGCACTGGGTGTGTAGAGGGTAAACTCCCCCAGTGTGACCTGTATGGGGTCCTGGATCACGGTCGCATTGTAGTCCCGCAGGTCTTCCAGTGTCACAATCCCCCCTGGAAAGAGAAGGGAACCAGAGGTGTGGGTTTATGTGATCTCTGATGGGAAGAGATCATACTCCACCACCGTGAATCACAGCAAGGATGGGAGGGAACATGGACAAATCGGGAAAGTGGCAAGGTAAAGAACATAATGATGTGTGCACAGGAGATGAGTTTATTCCTTGATAGATCCTTCTGAGGCCCAGATAGCCTAAGCATGGAACTGGGCTGGTTTACAGCAGCCAAAACTCTAGTGATCTTTTTTTTTTTAACAAAGGACACCAGCAACGTCATATAACAAAATGTCCTTCAGAGTCCTGCTTACAGGAGGAGGATGCAGCATTTGGCTGCAGATGGTTTGTGCTACCCCACAAGTAGAATAATTTATGTGTTCCATTGCCTTTCCTGCCAGAAGGAGGAAGGCAGTAAGTAATTATCGACCACAAATGAAGCTGGTAAATGACTCACAGGAGGTTCACCGAAGCTAGCCAGTGCTAGCTGGTCGGGACAGGATGCTGCCACCACCTAGTGGTACCGAGGGATCAAACAGGCCAGAGTTTACAGCACCACACATGTAGTGTTTCAGGTAGAAAGTTGTTGGATTGAGGCTCTGTAAACAGGCCAGATCTATTCAGCTATAGCCAGAACGGCTCAGACTTGCTTGGCTATGTGGTACAGAATTGCACAGTAAATCCTCTCCACTTCTGGCTGTTTCAAACGCACCCATTGAAGTGCTAAAGCTTCTCTTGGGTGTCCTGTTGCCACAGCTCTGAGAGGCAGCATTTCAGGCAGCAGGCTCCCAAGGCTTCTGCAGGTCGCTGGCTCCGTCCTGGGTGCAGAGCAGTGAGGTCACTGCTGTTGTTTGGGACAGATGTCCTGTTTCTCACCTACGCTGTGGATGTCAGCGATGATCTGTTTTGCCAGGCTTCCTGTGTAAAAGGCATCTGCTCCTTCTGTGGCTATGGTCTCGTATGTCTTGGCTAGTTTGGGCATCTTGACGATATCACCCTCACGCAGAATCTTCCCTCCTTTGCAGAACACTTCACTAACAGAGAGAGGAGATTGAGAAGATCAGGTCTGAGAGACAAGTTCAAAACTACGAGTACCTGTAGCAGCTGAGCCAGTCCTTGATGTTCATGCTAAAAGCTTCTTGGAGAGAAGAGACACTGCCTGAGCCATGCCCCAGGGGGCCTGATATCTTGCAGTGGAACATAAAGGTGCACAGGTTTCTGACCTGGGATTCCACGTTGCTCAGGTTGCCCAGTGAAGGCTGCAGCCCTTTCCCTGCCTGCCTCAGGGGCCAACAGCTGCCTCAAGATGCCCAGGAGGGGCTGTAACCCTTGAACTTGAATAGTTCAGTCCAGAGCACAGGCTATGAAGCTGTGAGGCTCAAAGCTTCCAGTGAGTCCAGGAGAATGTGTTTCAATGCCTGTTTGTGAGATCTCTTTAAGGTAGCTGGTTTCCTCTCTAGGCCCCTCATCATGGATCATAAATGTGCTTCTGTGGACCTGTCAGATGGAAGTACAGAAGACAGACCCAGGCTGTACATCCCAACTGGAATGGCAGTTGGCAGAAATTTTAAGGAAAAGAGAGAATTAAGCATGATCTCTAGAAGGGCTGGACATCAACACTAAGGGCTTGACTGTAAGAAATAGTGGAGGAGCATTTAAAACCCTCCATGTTCATAGTCACTGCCAGAAGAGGATGGTCAGAGGCACTGCTTGAGGAAGGCTGACTGCAGAGTAAGAGATGACCCAAATTCCCACTGCCTGACAGCAAATGAAGTGTTCAAGGAGACTGTAATTGCCCCAAATGCAGGTAAGGTTAGCTTGATGCACCTGCAGCATGAGGAGAAGCTGGGGATTCAGAGAATACATTGCCATCTGACAGACTGACCTCAGCATGTACTCTGATTCCACCTTTGCTCAAACAAATGGACTTTAAGAGTAGAATTTTTCTCCCTTTAAAGGTCAGGACTGACCATTCCTAAAATCAGCCACATGATTTAGCACCTTCAGGTAGCTGCAGTAACATCAGCAGCACAGTGAGGACGGTGGCTGGAGGGGAGGCACACTCCTCACACACACTGCATTACACAAACACAGCTTTGCAGCCTGAGTGCAGCTACCCCAAATCTCTGTGCACAGAACAGCAACTGCTCCACCTACCACAGCAAGGGATTGCTTTCAATTGACTCCTCTCTTGATTTGATGGCTGCAGCAAGGCCTTTCCCAAGAGGGAACCCTTCTCTTGCCAACTTGATGCTGGGCAGAAACAGGTCTCTCCATGGCAGTTTGCCATGACGTTTGTGAGCCAGTTCATAGCCACGGATTTCTCCTGGAACAGCAATGGACAGTCCTCCTGGAGCAGATAAGGAATATGTTAGTCGTCCCTAGCAAGGACAGAAGTGACTGATGGAGCAGGAGGTGGAGCAGGTGACTCTGCCAGCCCTGTCTTTAGGCAGGGGTTGTGTCTGCTGTGACCAGCTCCACTCGTGCACTCCACGCTTAACAGATTTATTCAGCCTGACATTTGTGCCTGCCTGTTCTGGACTGCTGAAACATCTCTGTCCTCTTGCTGGTAACCTGAGTTTTAGTGTCATTTCCCCTCAGTGGGCTACAAATCCCAGCAGAGCTGCTCAGAACAGCAAAGCTATCACAGTGAGAGGACAGGGACCATGACATACATAAGCCAGAATGTTTGTTGCAGCATTTTAACTACAGCTGCAACAGACTGATGACTACACTGCTCAGTGATGCAGCAGTTTGCTTCAATCCTGTTCTCATTGGCATCTGCCAGCAGTTCAACATGCTGCTCAAACCCTCTCCATGGTGCTGCTCCTCCTTGGTTAGAGGAATGACTAGGAAGAGGACTAGGTAGCATTTCTTTCTATTTTTGATTAGAAAATGCTTCCCTAAAAGGAAATTACTACTTCTCTGGAAGCCTCAAGCCATTACTTGACGCCACCACAAGTATTTAGGGAGGACACTTGAACTGACAAGAACTAAGGTGATTCACAAAGATTTATTCAAAGAGGAAAGAAAAGATGACAGATATGGAACAGGTCATGCTCAGTGCTTTGGATTCACCTGCATTTTCACGAAGTGAAAAGCAGAAAGTGCTGGGGTGACTGACTAGTTTAAAGGATGTTATTTTTAGCTTCTTTGTCAGGACAGAGTTTGCAGATTGTGTAAACCAGAGGAATCTCCAGGAGAGAAATCCTGTAGATAGGCAAGAACCTACTGAGAAATGTTCTTGATTTAGACATGCCTGTAGCAGCACGTTGGAGCTACGTGGTCCCCCCAAAGCAGTGAAACAGCCCTCGCCATACCTTTCAGAGAGAGCTGTGTGTTGTTCCCAAACATATCCACCGATGCATTTTTTGGAGCCACCTCTCTTGCATTAATGATTTCCACTTTTCCTTTAATGACAGAGCAAGGAAGATGATGTTTAGCTCTGGACTCAGCACACAGCCATGGTCTCTGCTGAAGGACTCTGATCAATGTAAGCCAGTTTCTTGGCAATTTTTTGGAGGACGTTCCCCCAGAGACTGAGCATCAGTCTTTTACCTTCACTCAGGTAGGATAAATCACCTGCCTTAGACAAAGCTCTCAAACTATTCCAGATGGGTCTGGCCCTGTCCCTTACCTGTGCTGCTGTAGATGGTAAAGAAGAGGCCCCCTCCAATGCCCATGCTGTGAGCGTTCATGAGTCCTACACACAGCAGAGCTGCAATTGCGGCATCCACGGCTGACCCTCCTTGCTGAAGGATGTCCCTATGCAGCAGAAGAGAAGGTGACAGGTTACAGGGTCCCAGCTGCCTGTGAGCAGTGGATTCATCTCATCAGAGCAGCTATGACAGATTCTCTAATGCACATTTGTCTATAATCAGCCTCTAGGTTCCTCAGGAGCAGGAAGTTTTGAGCCTCTGTCACCACAGAGAACACATCCCAATGGTCTAGGTGCAGACCAGATCAGCCCTCATTACAGACACATCCAAACTAGTTTGAGAGCACTGAGATGTGTCAAAGCACCTGTGGGGACAGGCACCCCAGACAGTCCATTACACACGAGAAATTACAACTTTCTGAGGAGCCTTAAATCTGCAGCACTCCAGACTGGAGCTGGAGGACATCTTGAATAAATGTTTTTTAAAAGGAGCTAAAAAGGCAACCCTTGTTTTCATTGCTCATGGATCCAGAGAACCTTTCCCTGCTATGTTGTCTGCTAGCAACATACAGTAGTGCTGCTCAGGCATGATAAAAGCCATGGGGTTTTTAGGGCCTCCTCTTTCTACAGGGAGATTAGGGATTGATTATCCATGCTGGCCAACTGCCAGGATTGCACCTGGGCAGTGGGCAAACAACAGTTCTGTCTCCTGGAAGAGCTGTCAGAGCTAACGAGAGCCACGGCAAATTAGCAGGTACCTTCCAATTATGGAGCACTGCCCTGCGTCTGTAGCCACAGCCGCCCTCTTGTACGTGTGAGTGTCCCCCGAGCCAGAGCGCAGCCCAAAGAACAGGCCCAGGAACAAGATGAGCCCCAGCAGGGCTGCAGCCAGGACTCCAACCACCACACAGCGCTTCTTCATCTTCCTGGGGGGAGAGACAGGATTACAGCAACTACCACTTGGGTAAGAGCCTGCCTTGCACAGGTAGGGAGCACCAGTCACTGAAAAGGCTGCAGGTTCATCAGTGAGAAGAGAAGTCCAAGAAGCAGAACACAATTGGTGTTTGTCATGACTCACATCATCTCCAGAAGAAATTTTCTTTATAAATCTGCTTTTAAATATCATGTCTGTGCAGGAATCTCTGTCCAGAATGTTGTCAAGGAGCATCACAAAACATGTCTTGTCATTAGCAAGCAACCTTGGCCAAAGCTCTTTTGCACAGCCCAGTGTGAGCACAGCACCTGTTTCTCTTGGGGCCCTTGGCCAGAGCACCTTCCCCATGAGCCTGCCACTTGCAGAGGAAAATGGCCAGTGCCCATATCTCCACGTGTGCCAGTCCTGCACACAGCTGCCCTGGGGGTGCACAGGGTTACAGCTCACCTGTGAGTGAGCACAGCAAGCCAAGGAGTCCCCTGGCAAGTGTATTCCAGATATATACTGGGGTGAGTTGAGAGCTATTCCGTGGATAGAGAGTCACTGCCACCCTGGTGGGACTGACAATTCATCAAATACAGCTTGAACAGCTACTCTTTGACCCATTGCCTTCTCTGTTACAGGATCTTTCCAGCAAAATAGACCTAAATTCATCACACTGCCTTCAGGGAGCACCTTCCCCCTGTGTAGTGCAGCTTTGGGGTTTTACCACAACTACAGTCCCTGCAACAATAGCCAAGATACCCTTTACCTTACCAGAGCATGTGCCATCCTCAGAGACAAGCCAGTCCACGGAACTGTGGGTCAAGAACGGATCCACCACCCCCACCCTCTGGATGTTCAGCAGCCCAAAGCAGAGTGAACTCCAGCAGCCAGAGCAGCACTCGGTGCCTTGCAGCAGCCACACACACAGGATTAGGGAGCAGTGAGTGTGCCAGCACTGAGCTAAGGAGAGGAGACAGGCCAGCCAAATCCAAACTTTTCTCCTAGGGAGGTGCCCAGCAAGCAGGGCTCCCTGAACCTCATCCCCGTTTCTGTTATTTAAAATAGGAGATATACCTTTGCTATGCGAACCCCGTGACTCTTAGTCTGAGCATTAAAGATGCCCATCTCCAGGTAAAACAGCTCAAATCAGGGTGTATTCCTACTGTATATGCTGTTCTGTAAACAAATGTCAGCTGAGGACAGTAAAAGGTAAATGGATGAAACCTCTTTCCAGGTTCTAGAACTTAATTTATACTCAACTACTTTAAAAAGAGACCAGTGCCGTGTTTGCAGAGCAATGACTGTGCAGGGAAACAGAGAAGCCATTATGTCCCCAACAATAGCTCACACACAGCCTCGGAGTTTAAAGACAGTTCTGTTTGTTGGCAGAGAGAGTTCAGCTTCAGCACTGGCAGTCTCCTCCAGGCCTCACAAGGAATGCCATGGGATCTTTTATCTGGCCCCGGCTCGCAGAAGGTACTTTGTTTCGCTCTGTGCTGGGCTGTCCTGCAAGCCTGGGTGGACTGAAGCTGCCGAGGGGCCGTGTTAACCCACGGGCTCCTGGCTGGGCTCTGCAGCTCTGCCCCACAGCTGTTTGCCTCACTGCCGGGCTCCTGCAGAGATTTACTGCCTCCTCAGCAGGAGAGGAGAGGGGGAATCTCACATACTGCCTCTGCTCTCCCCTTTCACCTCCTCTGGATCACACTTGTGAGTATTCCCCAGAGCTATAAGAGCTCCATGCTGAGCATCCCACTGAGTGCACAGACCTTGAGAAAGGGCCCTCCAGGCCACTTCATAAGCCTCAGGCACAGCTCCCAGCCTGGCAGCCCCTGGGGTGAGGGTCAGACACACCACTGGGGCAGGAACTGCCAGACACACACAGGCTGCCAGGAGGAGACACTGAGTGCTGGGCACTGCCCCGGTGCCGCACTGGGGCACCACGCTGGCCTCTGGGCTGGACATCTGCAACCCCCGTGAATGCTCTTAGTAAAGGTGCCACCTGGCAGTTTGATCCTGCTAAGGACGCCGCAGATTACGAGCTGAAGACCTGCGGCTTTCTTCTCTTCAGCAGTACAGTGAACACACTCAGCTGAGGATAATCCTCTCCACTTTTAATGACAGCTCAACTCCCCTAAGTTCCTTAACCTGTTTCAGGCCTGACCCTAGAGGGAAGCATCCCTTGCACAGCCCTTGCTGCCTTCCCAGCTGTGGCACAGCAGAGCTGAACATGCCATACAGAAACCAGGAGATGGACCAGGAGCCTGCAGGTATCCACCCTACCCCACCTCTCCACACCTGCCCTGTGCCGTGGGCAGGCACGTTGCAGGAACAGCTGAGCTTTTGCCCCAGTGGTCTGTTTGAACCTTGGCTCTGAGTCGAGTCCCTGCCAGGATTTATTGCTGGGAGTGGGGCAGCAGCTGCAGGCCACCACCTGAGCTGGCTCCCCAGTTACTGTCTGCTGAGGCTGGCTTTAACCTCCACATCTCTGCCAAATCCAGCTGTTTGGAAGCTTGGCCTCAATCACAGAATGCTGCTTGGCAGCAGCAACAGGTCTCCAGGAGAGAGGGGCTATAAAGCAATTAAACTCAATACAACTATTTTTCACTGTTACAAAGGTCCAGCAGCCAGGCTGAGACATGGAGTTTAAAATGTAGCCTGACTGCCTTAATTTACATTGGGACAGGGGGAGGACCAGCAAACAGCAGAGTTATGCTTGCACGAGCAATCCCATTGAGTTGCATTGAGATGTGTCACAACATGTGCAACCTTATTTAAACATGACAGTGTTTTTCAACTACAAGAACTCCAGGCTAGCTAGCGTGAGGCAGGGGATCAGGGTCTGACACCTCTGCCAAGAGGCCTGGGGCATTCTGTAGAGATGAGGAATCTGCCATGGTCTGGGACAGCACCAGGAGACCTGGAAAACGAGATGTACCAGCCAGAAAGCAGGGGGGAAAGAACAGCAGGATACCAGAGGATGACAAAGAGCTCCAGAACAATGCTTACAACTTTAACCACAAACTTTAACCCAACAGGTTTCTGCCTTAAGCCCATCTTGCAACAGCTGCATACCTCAGCACCTCTCCTGAGAGATCCCTACACTCCCACCCCCAGCCAAGCAGCCACTCATTGGCCATTAGCTTTGGGACATCCATCCTTACTTTCCCCAGGCAGTGCACGATGTGCAAGGAGAGTTTGGACATCTTGACTCTTGCCACAGGACCCAAGCTATGCTCTTCTGATAAACTCAAAATCTAGTATGTATCAATAACATTTTCATAGTCAAATAATTAATAATAAACAGTTGAAATAATGTTTTCAGACTCTACTCTTGTGCAGCGTGAACTGTAAATGACTTTTTAAGTGAGAATATACACAAAGGGAACAAAGTTGCTGCAGGTCCCCCAGGAGCCAGCAGAGCCCTGAAGGAAGCAGAGCCAGGTTTCTAACAGGGCTGTTCATACAAATGTCCCACTACTGATCCACCATTCTGTGACAAATTATGAATTCCCTGCACTTATCCATGATGAGATACTTAAATTCAACTCTTATGCAAGTCTTCATCTGTACCAGTGATAAGGGAACTAAAGCAGGGTTCAGCCAAGCCCTGAGGAAGCCCAAATGGTCTTCCACATTCAGAGCAAGGCACTGGTCTCACCTGAAGCAGGAGGGCAGAGCAGTCCTGGAGAAACACATAACTCCATCAGGAGCATTCCTGTCCACTGCCCTGTGCGACCCTCCCCTTAGCGGCAGCACCAAAGCCTTTTAGCACCCTCTTTGAGAAGCCCAGCATTGCAGGCTGTGTGGATTACGGTGAATTTTCATGGAGAAAGGCCTCCATGGGGATCTGTGGTCCTTATTGCTCTGAAGCCAAGAGAGATAAAGGACACTGAAGAGAACAGAGCCAGTGGCTGAGTGGGGCGATTGCCCTGCTGGCTCTCTGGTGTGCTGCTCAAACAGCTGCCGTGATCACAGTTTGTAATTCCTCCACAGGCACTGGCTTTTCTGAAGCCTAATGGCATGGAGTGTTCTGTACAATGTACAGTAGACCCTGAGTTCACTGAGAAAGAGACAGTAATTTCCTCTTGCAGCAATTTTTTCCTCAAAAATCTTTCATGTTTTCCTGCAAAAGTTTTAGCATCAAACACAGCGTTTTTTAAGACTCTTCAGCATGAACTATGAAGTGAAAAAAGGCAGAAAGGTGGAATAAATGCAGAATTCCCCATTTCACAGTGTTTCCTAGTTGAGGACATCTCAGAAATCCAGAACCAGCAAACTCAATCTCAAAAATACAAGTTATTAAAGTTCTATAATTTCATTCTATAGTAGAACACTACTGTTACAATCACTCCCAATTTAAAGTCAAAATGCTTCATTAAAATAGGCCAATTCTCCCAACTACACAAAAGATGTTTTCAGGTGCTCTTCTGCCTTTAAACTAGAAGTTATTTGTCAGACCTGAGCTTATTCAGACTGCTCAGTCAGGTCCTATCATTCTCTTTTGGCGAGCTTTCATCTGATACATATATAAATGTCACACTGTCCCCTATTCTGTTCAATAAGAAATTCCACACAGCACTTTCAGGCTGAGTGGAATGGCTTAATAAAGGCAATTCCTAATTCCCCCTTACCTCTTGAGAATATTTGCAGTCCCTCCTGTCCTTTTGCCCAGGGCTGTGTGTACTGATCTCCTCTGACTGTCCTTTCTCAAGGAGCCCCTTTTCTAGGGACAATGCATCCTTGTAGCAGTGGCAGGAACACGGATCTTCCCTTAAAAGCTCTCCCAAGCGTACCATATTATTTGGTATTTGTACTGCTCAGCTTACAGAGATTAACCCATTGAAACTCATTATGTTTGAATTCAGAGTACCAGAGGAATGCATAAGTAATCATTGACTGGGTGAAGAGTCAAGAGCCCACACCTTTTGATATACATATTTTAGCATTCACAAAGGTTGTGTATGACCAGCAGAATCATTCTGTGTTCCCGGATTCAGTTACTATGTGGCACAATTGTTTTTCCTCATTGTTAGCTAAACTACCTTCTGATGAAGGAAGTGGGAAATAAAATGATCTCAGGTTGCAACAGGAAAGGTTCAGATTGCATATTAGAAAAAAATTCTGTACTGAAAGGGTGGTCAGGCATTGGAACAGGCTGCCCGGGAAAGTGGTGGAGTCACCATCCCTGGAGGTATTTAAAAAACATGTAGATGTGGCACCTGAGAAAGCAGTTCAGTGGTGACTTTTCAGTGCTGGGTCAGTGGCTGGACTCAGTGATCTCAAGGGTCTTTTCCAACCTCAATCATTCTATGATTCTAAATATGTGGTTATCTTAAGTAGAAGTGCTTCCATCTCCACATGGTCATGTACCTCCACACTACTGCTGCCTCACCAACCAGCACCCCTGTGGTTCACAGAGAGACTGGATTTTAGGTGTGTCTGTACCTTCAGTGTAAGCCCAGAGAGCCGGCAGACTCAGCTGGGATTCCACTTTGTGGGAATCACCTCCCTGTCAGCTGTGAGGACCTGCCAGCAATGCCGAGGCACCCGATCAGCTCACACCCCCGTTCTTCAGCAATCACAGAGCACTCTGCCCTAAGCTGGCATTAGGTTTAGTCCAGAGCAATACTCCAGCTGCAGTGAGGAGGTGCAGTGCCTGTTCTGCCATTCCTGCTCCCACAGGAGCCCCCTCTGGCAGGAAGGATGGCAGAGCACGAAGGCAGGGATGAAGAAACCCGCCCTCCATCACTAAACCTCACTAAGGCTTTTAAGCAACACTCCTACATGTCTGCTTGTGCTGAGTGCAGGAGCACAGCTGAACAGTGCAGCAGAAACCCCAGCAACAACCCAGATTCACGGTAAGGAGCTCCACAGGCTGTCTTTGGACTCTACAGACTCGAGCACCAAAGCTGCTGTCCATGGCTTACTAGAAATCTCAGGACCCCTTTGAACATGAGCTGAATGCCCATCCAGAATGCAGCACAAGCAAATCACAGCTTGCCTGAAATTTGGGCACAGCAAGGACTTGAGGCCACATGTCCGAAGCCTGACCTTTAGCCAGAAGGCATTCTGCAAAGGAAGGGTGAGGCAAAGTCTGCCTGGATGCCAGTTCAGCACGTTAGATGCTATCTTCGTACTTAGGAGGATCAGTCAAGTGGCTAATGTCTCAATTCCAAAGCCATCCAGTGTCACCTCCAACCTTTGATACGCTGGATCCCCACTTGCTTCAGAAGGATGGTAGCTGTACCACACTGACTCATTAACAAAGTTTGGCCCAGTTGCAAGACTGAAAGCTTTTGAGCCATATTTCCTTAACATTTACTCAAAAATACAGCACCTTTTCTGTGATAGCCACAAAATGGAGTTCTGTTTAACATCTGCGTTTGGAAAAATCAGCATTATAAAATATGAGCATTCCAGACTTGAGATATTTGGAAGAGATCTAGCATGTGCCCATCCTTCAAAGGGGACTTTCAAATACCCCTCTCAACAGATTGTATCCAGAGGGCAGGTCCCCTCAGTTATATTGCAATTATCCAAGAGATCTTGAGCAAAAACAGCAGTTTCCCAGAAAGGATGTACTGGCACAAAAAGTACTGTGCAAGCTCAGAAGGATTTGATGTACCTGCTTGTTTCTCTTGGCCAGTCTGAAGTGCACAGAGAGTCCAAGCCATATTCAGCTAGCAACACATACCACTCTCACTGTGTCTAATTTATTGATGTGCAACCCACGATGCTTCACAGAAAAGACTGTGACAGGAGCTGTTCCCAAATAACTGTCCTCTGAAAAAGCAGACAGCATGGAAAGGTGCCTGGTCTCTGCCCCAAACAGAGCCCTCTGCACTTTCCATCTGTCATATCTTTAATATTAAGAGAGGAATTTAAGATGCAGTCTACTGAATGGAACATTCTCTTAATTTATTGACCCTGTAGGAGTTACGGTACCAGATTTGATGCTTAATAGTTTTATAGTTCTAAGGTTGCCATGTCCCTGAGGTAGGTCTAGGTCAGAAGAGTCTCCCTGTCATCACGTCTGTCTCGGAGGGTGCAAGGTGACATGGAAAAGCTGCTAGCTGTAAGAAAGCCCAGCTCTAAATCATAATTATCCAACTGTAATGATTCACCCCCACTGCTGAAAGGCAGGTTTTGTATCAATGAGCCACAAAAATTAAGCAAATTCTATGTCCTTCTTCAAGGACAATGCAGTCTCATCCATGGCATGTTCTTACCAGCACAGAGCTGGAACAAGTTGGATGCTCCTCAGCAAGTTACTCTTTCACTTATGCAGAAGTGGAGTTGAGGAAGAGGTCAGAGAAAGTTATGAAACCTGGAGTTCGTGTCTCTGGTCCTGAAGGATGAATAGTTAGCCAGGTACAGGCTGTGCTGTGCACAAGTACCTCATTTCAGCTGTACATAGGCTTTGGGAACTTCAGTGTACCCCAGTCAAGGCACTAATACGATAGAGAAGAGTCCTGTTATAACTCAGCCCTGCATGTTTCAAGGTGCAAAGCCACACCTCAAACAGTAATGCCATGTTTAATGCAGGTGCACTGCTGCCTTGTTCTTTTCAACTCAATACAAATAAAGAAAAAAGTATCTCCTGCAGGGCTCGCCACCTCTTTCCATTTGTGATGTTCACAGCATGGTCACCTCTAACATTCCTCCAAACTTAGCAGGCACTGTTACACAGAAACCTGGACAGAGGAGTGTGTCTGTCAGCACATGAAGCAATGCCTTCAGAGCTCTGGTCACTGAATGTGCAGATACTGAAAAACATCAGGCAGCCTGAGACACTTCTGGGGAGTTTTTCGTTTGGTTTCTTCCCCAACCCTTACTGATTTTTTCCATAAGATTTTCAGGAAGCAACACCAGCAATGACTCACAGAGCACAGATCACATCATTTACTGTGCAGTCTCCTCCTTTCTACGGCAGAATATGCAATGCAGTCTCCATTTCCCGAGGGTTTAACTGATGCATTATTGAAATAGATAAAATAGATGCTGTTACAAGATTTTGTACATTAGCTAAGCTTACAAGTTGCAGGTTAGCTATTTTTCCCATTAGGAAGTCTTTCCCCTCCAACAGAGCAATGTTGCAATCCAACACCACCTGACTATGAGGATCAAATAGTATCTTGAGTTCCTGGTAACACAGAGATGTTCATAACCATGAAGCTTCTTTCCACTGAATTATAGTTTCCTTTCTGACCCCTCCACGCCTAAGGCAACCAGTGGAAGTGAAGTGAAGTACCAGCTGCACTGGTTCTAACTTAAGGTAAACACTGCCTGAGAAACATTGGGGTAAAAAAGAGATCACTGCTGAAAAAGACCTGGAAAACAAGTCACTAGAGGAGACTCTTAGAGAAAAGGTACTTTAAGAACTGGAAAAGGTGCCTAGCATGCAAGAGGTCAAGCTGACTAAGAGCAGGGACACAGGAGCTGACTTTCAGAGCTGAAACTAAATGAGCAGAGTTTGTCCACAGCCCAGGCAACTCGTTCCCCTCCAGTGAGAGCTGCTTTCACTGTAACTCACCTGCTGAATTGTAGCAACCCCCTAAACCCGCATGTTTTCAATGTATGAATCTGTTATCCCATAATCAGCCACAGGTGCACACTGTTCCCCGGGGCAAAGGTAGGCAAAATGAAAGATAACGGGTGGATGGGGAGCTTTATTAACCCTTTCTTACCAGCCCCATGGCCCAGTTGTGGTTATACTCCTCTAAGCACACTGGCAGTGTTACTGGGACAGGGCTCCTAGCTGGTCAGAGGTTTGCTGATTGCTGTTGCAGAAACAATCCTTCTGCTCTTCCCTTCCAGGAAAGGGTGACTGTCCTCAGTTCAAGGTCTGCCTTCTTTTATCACTTTCGCTCAATTTTATCTTTCTGCTACTCACTCTTACTCATTAATTTCATGTCAAGCTCTGCAGTTTCCAAAACCTACACCAATCTGTACCTTTTATCTACCAGCTTAATAAAGTCCTTTCATCTTTCCAAAGTGTTTCTGCCAGGCCACCAAAGGGACTGTGTTCTTGCAGCCGACAGACCTGCCTTCCCCTCAGCAGTCAGCTCAGCACGACAGTCCTGCACAGCTTCCCCTCAACCTCCCTGTCCTGGAATAAAAGAGGGGAGGGATCTACTGGAGGTCATTGTTTTCCAAGCACATGTAGGAGAGGTCCATTCTTTTTGTCCCAGCAATGAACACAGAGTCTCCCAGATGCTGTTCTGGTCCTTCACATGTCTAAACATCCATTTTCCTGGGCAGAACCTGTTCCTTTTCACACCGATACGCTTGCCCTTGATACTTCCTTGCAACAGAATTAAATGTGGCCTGCTTGATTTATTCCAGGACATTTATTTCTGCTTCACAGGCCAGTCTCCCCATACATGACTGATCCCCTGACCTGTGCTCTGCTGAGTGCTCTGCCTGGTCTGCATCCAGGAGCTCTGCTCTATCCCTCAGCATTGCCCTTCCACTCTGCTTCTGGAACACACCCTCAGCATCATTCCATTGTTCCTGCAGCTTTTCTGGCTCTGCAACTGCCTCCTGGCCTTTCCCCTTGCTGCCAGGTAATGAACCTGTCAGTGCTTGACCTCCCACCCCCAAGAGTGTCTACGTTTTCTCAGGTTACCACTCAGGAGCACAGAATGATGTGGAAAGAAGAGGTATCCAAGATCTATGGATTTCAGCCTACTTCTTAGACCTAGCTTTCTCTGAAGAGCACCACTTGTCAGTGGGACACTGACTGAAGCAAGAATATCTCATCTTTAGGACCCTATGAAATCTTCCTCCCAGTGTTTGTGTAGCTCTGACCTCTCTGGTTGTTTTGAGAGTCTTTCCTATGTCAGGTTGCTAAAGCAGCATTTCTCTTATCAGCAATGCCACATCACTCACACTCCATGCAAACTGAGATTCAGTCTGATGACCCTGGACTAACCTTCCCATAGATCTTTTCAAACCAATAAGGAGTGAAGAACAACATTGACTTGGGTGGTGTATAGGGTACCTTCAAAGGGTTGGATGGGCCATGCAGAGGTGAAATCTCTACTCCAGTGATGGGACTGAGATCCCAGGGCACTGGAGTCCCAGAACCTTTCTTTGACCTCAGCCTCTGTCAGAAAACCAAATTCCTCTTGAAGCCATCAGTTCATGCACTGCTGACCCTGAATCAGTGGCTGCTCAGATTGCCTGGACAGAGACCCTGCAGCCCGTGACTCAGCCTTCCCTAACTGAGAGAATCCAAAGTCAACACCGTACATCAAGACCTGTCAATCCCTGTAAGAAAGAAACACTTTCTCTTCCAACCTGAGCCTGAAGGCTTGTGAAACAAAGATACTCTTTAATAAAGTAGGATTAAAGAGCTGGAAAGGTACGTAATAAAGGGAAAGAAACAAGTCCTCTATTTCACACCCCAATCCAATCAAATTGTGGAGAAAAGATAAAATCATGCTGTTTACTCACTACTTTAAAAGTTCAGTTCTCCCTGGGTGCAGTCCACCTTCAGCTAGTGACATCAAAAGGAGGTGCTTCTGCCTTGCTCTCTTGCCCCTTGCTCCTCGAGGGCTCCGGGATGCAGAGGCTCCCAAACATGACCGGCCGAGTGGCAGCAAGACTTCATATATGGGAGTGGTCAGAAGGGGAGGGTCAAGTAATGAAGTCCTATCTTTGAGCAGTAAAGGCATGCCACCCTTCCCCCTCCCTGTCCCTGAAGAATTGCTGGCTCACAGGGCAAGCTGAGAACAGAGTGGTCCAGCACTTTCCATGCCGTACTTTCTCACGGTAAAGGGAACAGCGTAGAGGGTGGAGAGCAAGGAAAGACCACACTTGAATAGGGACAATACTTTGATGTTAGGCAGTCCCAGGAGTGAATCTGTACTGGCAGAGTTGTTTCTTTTCTTCATGCATCAAACAATACTTTGCCAAGTTGCTGGTTTTCTCCTGGCACATGTCCTGATGGCAAGGACACCCTCTGCATCAGGGCACTGGTGACCCCATGCCCATCCTGATCAGGGAAATCCCATTCCTGCACTCTTCAAAGTTAGCTGATGCTGCAGCACTTCCCACCTCCATGGCCACAGGGGATGGGAGCTCCGTGGAGGAGAAGGAACATGCATCCCATAAAAGGTGGTGTCTTGGACACTGACCTGGGAAGCTCTTGAGAGGCACATCCTGCCCTTATCCATCAGAGGAAGCCTTGTGCCCTGGGAATGGAGAGGAAATCTCTCAAGGTTGTATCATTGCTCTCCAAAGGGAAAAGAATTCATTCTCCACTTCCTTCATTTCAGTTTTGTTGATCTCTCACTGAAGGGCTTTTTTGACCACGAAAAGCCACGTCATGCATTAAGACAAGGTTTGCCTGATTCAAAGGTTATATTCAAAGGGTATCTCTGTAATTGCTGTATAAAGGAGATGCCAGGTCCAACAGATCATGTCTGTGTTCTCAGATGAGGCAACTGGAAAAGGCAGAAGCCAGTCCAGGCTTTCACAAAGCGGAATTCATAGAGTTACTGTCACCTACCAGGAATGGCACCAAGACCTGCAGGGCCATGTAACAGCAGCCAAACAAACACCACCAGCCCTCAGAACCAAAATCCCACACCAATAGGAACCTCCATTGCTGGTTCTTAGGTTTGGGTGGGGAAGGGAGACAACTCTTGCAAGAAGAGCTGTTTGTGCAATGCACAGTGAATCAGAGTGGAGAACGATCTCTCCTTTAACCCTTCACAGGTTGTGTTTTTAGCCAGAGACCTCCCCTGTCCTCATCAGAGAACACTGTCAGCCTAAGTAAAGGAGCTATTTAGAACTCTGTAAGGAGTGTCCCTGCACATATCATAGCCCGAGTCTCATCCTGAGGAGGGACTTGAAAGCAGACACATAATTGAGTGAGATCCCCTTTTAACTGCTAGGAAGGCTGCACAAGAGATTATTTCATATCTAGGACAAACTAGCCTTCTCCTGCAGATGTAAGATTTGCTCACTGTATTTGCACTCTCCTGCAAATTATAGAATCTCAATAAACTATTCCCTTTTGTTCTGTTACTTTGGAGGGGGCCTGGCTTTGGAGCTGTTGGAATCAAAACAGGAACAACTAACACTGAGTTGCTCAGATATCCTTGTCAAAAAGAGAAATCTGCACCCACGACAGACATTTTTCAGTACAACCACAACTGCAGCAGACCCCATCCAGCCCAAGGAAAGCTCTCCACTTGCTCAGGGTGCAGCATGGTTTTCACAGGATAGTTTGGAGATAGCCTAAACACACTGGGTGGGTGGCAAAGAGAACTCCAACAAAGCTCTAAGCACAGAGAGGAGGAACAGAGTCATAATAGGTTCCTTACCCTATTTCTCCACTGATACTCATAGTAAGACAGGGGAGACTGTGTAAAGCTGCCTACCAAATGTGAGCCTGCAGTACATCCCGCACCTCCAGGGAGATCTCCAGACTCCATTCAGATTGCCAAATTCTTATCAACATCACTACAAAAAAACTACTTAAGAGCATTTTTAAGCTCCTGTGAGGGCCAGGGAGCCTTACAGGCCAACATGAGAAGAGCATTCGTATCCCCACTTTATGGACAGGACAATGGAGACAATCTTGTCCAGGGCTTCGGAGCAGGTCAGTGCCTGGGCTGGAATATGGAATCTTCCCCCCAGATTCCTTTAGGCATGTTGCTTGACATCACTTCTCTTCCCTGCCACGTGCCCAATATATACAGTAAATCCAGAGTCAGCTGGAAGTGACAAGTGCAGAGGCTGACAATGACCCAATTGCACAGTGCCTGCTGCTCCCTGGGCTCCTGTGTTCAGCGTTTCCCATGGCTTTGGGTTCTCCCCCACTGTAAACAGGAAATTAATAAAATGTGAAGGTAGCACCCTCCGTCTTCCTGTGAAAAATGACAGCAGATTAGATTGCAGCAGAGGATCTGGGGAGAAGTTCAAAGGGTTTGCCACTTAATGGAAAACTTGCAGATGATTACAGAAAGTTGTTGGGTGACTAATTGCAGTTAAAGTCTAACCTAAGCAAGAGGGCCCTCAAACCAGAGGAGCACAGACTTTTCCCAGGAAGAGCCAAGGTCCACTATGCAGACCTCCACAAATCTTTTTTCCATTCTGCTTGACAATCAGTGGGACCTGGAGATGTGAGGCTCAGAAGTTATTCCTGGACATGAATGAACACTGCCCCACAGAGACCTGTGGTGCAACCACCCAAATGCCACCTCATGAGAGCTGCACTTCTCAGGAAGCCTCACAACTTCTTGTTCCTTTCTCAGCAGTCTCTGCTGAAGAATCAGCTCTACTGCCCTCAGAGCAAGAAATTAAACCTCTCAGCATAAAATTCAGCACACCCTGGTAAGCCAGAATCAGTCCTGGGTTACTTAAATATGGCAAGTTCTCAACTGAACCACTTAACAGCTCCTGCCCCATAACAGGGCTGGGGTTGCAGCCTCTCACAGAGGGATGGGGCACAACAACAGTGGTGAGTAGCAGTGCATCCATCCCCAGATCTGTTATCCCCACCTGTCAGCCCACTGACCTAGGCCTGGTGATGTCTCCTGCCACTACTGTCCACTGCAGGGCCACTCAGCTCACATGGCTGTGGGAATCAACCCATCTCTGAGGGTGCTGCAGCAGCAAAGAGCCACTAATGGACGTTCAGGTGCTGTGTGGGGAAAAACTCCACAGAGTCCCTGAGCAGGCTGTAGACAAAGCCCTAATTTGCACTCAGTGGGCAGGGGCTCTGTACTTTCTGGCTCCACCTCTGCAGTCCTCAGAGGGCAAACCTGTCTCTGGGATGAACACCCAGAAACAAGAGCTCTGATTTGCATCAGAACCCTTTATCCTGGAGGGTGCTCAGCAGCAGTACAAATACTTCATATTGCACTATGTGGGGAGGTCACACACTGTGCAAGACAGCTCACTCCCTAAGTGAGAATCTGGACTTACAACTCTTATTCCAGTGGTTCTCAGGTCCTCACGCTCTCTTTTTGCTGCCCAGAACAACAGCCTCGGGAAATAAATGAATCTTTCATTCTAAAGGTGTCACTTGCTGCAGCTCCAAGCACTCCCCTAGTCCTCCAGGCTCACAGTTAGTCCAATTAAGACTTGGGTAATACAGTTCATCTCTGTGTGGCCATTTGCAATCCATTAGGAGGGACATGCACAACACAGATTCAGTCTTGGTGCAAACCATAAGCCATGTGATGGATGGACATTATTGTACAACAAGGCAGGCTCCTGTCACAGCTCAGGCTTCAGCAAAGCAGTCAGGTATGTTCAGCTCCCACTGGCCGAAGGGTATACCCTGAAATCACTGGATGATTCTGTGCTTTCCAAAACAATGGCCATAAAGTTCAGACAAAAGAAAACCACAGAGACAGGAGCCTGTCTTGACTGGCCCCTGCACCTGAATGCAAAAACCTGTCAGGTTTGATGCTCACAGCATCTCCTCCTCTGGGCAGAGCACAACACAGGACTGTGGAAAGGGTAAGTGCTCAAACACCAACAAGTCCTCTGTCCTGAGAGATGCCACCTGCTAGCAGGAGAACAGGACTCGCATCTCAATTACAGATCAGAGGAAAGATCCCCTGTCTGATTTATCTGCCCCCCTGGCCCAGCCTTCTTCAGGCTTGTTTATTTAGGTGTTGCAAAGGACACCAGAAATGGCCCTTGCTTTTGAGAGACCAGAATCACAAGGGTCTGCCTCAAAGCACTTGCAGCCTGGACAGTGTGGCAGGGCCAGCTGGGCAGAGCAGCAGAGACTGTACCAGCTTGGCTGCAGGGAAGACACGGCTTCAGGAGGAGCACACAAACCTCAGGGGCTGCACACACAGCACTGCACAGCAGCCAAGCCCCACAGTTCTCCCTCTCTGACCCACATGGATGGGCCGCACAGTGCTGACATCACAGCCTGGGATGGGGCAGGCTCGGGGTGCTTTCCAGCTCTGACCTCACACCTGCTGCCGTTTTCGCTGCCAGTGGGAGCCACAGATCCCTTTACCACATTTCAGCCCGATCTCTGGAGAAGGTTTTGTATGTTTTGCCGATGTGCCAGGGCTGCAATTAGCTGGCAGAGCAGGCAGAGGGCCAGTCACACCTGCATGGCCCAGCACAAGGGGATATGAGTGAGCAGCTCCTTTAACCCTCCTTTATCAACCTGGGTCCCCTGACCACTGCCCCCAGGCAGGGAGAAATGACAATGGATGAGAAACCAGAGGCATTTCTCTGGCTCTGCACTCTCAGACATCACTGTGTCCCCCACAGGTTGAGAGGAGAGGAACTACAAACATAGGCACCCCCTAAATTCCAAGGGCCACAGCCGTCGGTGCCATCAGGAACAAATGTACATTTGCAGAGGGATAGAGTGGCCTCCCCTGGGAAAGGTCCTCCCTTTCCCCTGCAGATGGAGGCAAAGGGGCTTCCCACAGGCTGCAGTGATATTCCCACTCTCCCCGCTCCCCACATCAGGTGCACATCCCTGACTCTGGCACTCTGGTGCCTGCTGGGGGGATGGAATAACCATTTTCTGACAGCTGTTGTGCCTGTCTCCCACCTTGTTCCCTGAACAGTTGCCTCACAGCACTGAGGAAGAGGGACGATTTGCTGGTGAGGTCAGCCTGGTGTGTAATGGGGGCCTGGGGGAAACAGACCTTGGGACTCAATGGAGCTGCTCCTATTCCCAAGGAAATGAACTCTGAACTCCAGCAGGGTAGGGCAGAGCTGTGCAGAGACAGAAGACTAGATAAAAGAGATTATTTATATATATATGGATTTTTTTCAATAAGAGAGCAGGAAGGAGCAGGGAATAGAGGCAGAGTCCAGGGCTTGGTCCAACTGTTCAGATCTGAGGCTACCAGAAATGCTGGCTGCTCTTGAAAAGGCTTCCTGCCTCCCCCCATGCCTCTGCCACAGAGATCCCACCAGCCTCAAGCTAATTTGGGCTCATGGGTGAGAGCACAGAAACACAGTGGCGCCAGGAATGAAAATCAGTGGGGAGGATGGCACCCAGGAGACTTATTCTTATCAAGGAACAATATTATATCAAAGAGGATCTGTGAAGACAGGGAAGAGTCTTTTGTAAAACTCACAACTGAGCCAAATCCTGCAGTTTTTACATGCTGGTCTCTCAGGAACCCCATGACGAAGACTGCCCCAAAGGAGGACCCCTGTGCCAGGCCAGGCCATGTGCCAGCCACACTGCACATGGAGCAGTCACACCCCCACTGCACAGTCACTGTTTGCCCTGCGTGTGTGCTTTTTAATTACAGTTTTTGTTTGCAAAGCATCTCTTATAGAAAAGACAAATTGCATTACTCTCAGCTTATTAAAATCACACTCAGAGTTTCTCAACTGTTAATTACACCCAGGCAGCAGTGTCAGTGTAATTAGAGCTGGGATGGACGTTTGGGGAGCCAGGAGCCCAGCTGCCACACAACTCCTTCCCTGTGCTGGCCAGAGCCAGGCTCAGCCGCCTAAGCCTGGCCCCCTGTGACACCCAGGCACAGCCACTGCCATGGCACAACGGGAGATGATGCAGGGAAGGCCCAACACCTCCTCAGCACAGGGGAATGGGTCCCCTGCACCACCTCCCCAGGTTACCCACACTCCTGCATAGGCAGGGGCTGGGGGAAGGGATACACGTGGCCCTGGCGGTAAGGCACTGAGGTGTGGGGAGCAAAAGGGGGTTTACTCCTGTTTCTGTTGATAACTGATTGCAATAAATCACATTGCCTGCCTAAGCCTCCGTTTCCTTTCATGCAAAACAGACTTTTTGGGCTTCCCTGTTAATTCAGCAGCTCTGGGGACAAACTAACTCCTGCTAACACCCATCTCACACAAACATTTTAAAGCCTGACTGTAGCACACAATAGACCTGGGAGGGAATTGCACAGGGGAAGGTATGGAGGCCTAGAGACTACAAGTCCCAAAGAACTGAGAGACAACAATAAAAGAGCTTACAGACCTGTGAGAAGCTGGAGCTCGCTGCAGAACCAGCCGTGCCTCTGCACCCCTTGGTCTTGGGAGACAGGCAAGCACAGGTGTGCAAACAGCCGTGTGGGCAGCACAACCAAACACAAAACACCTGCCCCGAGCCCAGGAGCCTCAGAAACAGAGCTCT
This sequence comes from Campylorhamphus procurvoides, assembly GCA_013396655.1. Lineage (NCBI taxonomy): Eukaryota > Metazoa > Chordata > Aves > Passeriformes > Dendrocolaptidae > Campylorhamphus > Campylorhamphus procurvoides. The sequence goes on from WBMV01000122.1 coordinate 469,655, forward strand.
TGGTGCACAGCTGGGGCCAGGTAAGCTTTGGACAAGTGGGGACTTCACCCCAGCACTGATTTCCTGCTGCCAAGGGGATGCTGTGGACAGTATCACCTCCAGGAAGATGGAGCACTAATTAGGGGAAGCAGATAAGTACTGCATCTCTTTCAAGATGAGTTTCCTTCCCACTGAAATCCTCACAGTTTCAGTGCTCAGCAGGATGCAAACACATCCTTAAATGACTTCCTGGAGCCTAGTTTCAAAGATCAGTCCCTTCAAAAGCAATAACATGCCAAGATCAATAGCAGCCCCAGGAGAGCTCTGAGCATGCCAGCTCCAAACCCACCGAGATATCACTACAGCCAGTTACCTACCAGATGCTAATGGGCAATTCTACCTTTTCACTTCTGAAAAGGCTACTGAGACCTCCTAAGTGGAACAGCCTTACTTAACTATCAAGAAAAAAAATAATTAGTAGGAAATTTTACATTTAAGAAATAGGATGATGTGACTGTGCAATATATCCTGGAGAGGCAAACCTGCAGATGCAGTTCACAGGCAAAGGGAGCAGATCTCACAGACACTGGATGTGATCCCAAGAACAAGGAGCTCAGTTGCTCCTTGGACAGTTTTCCTACTAACCCCCTAACAGGAGGTTCTGGGAAGCAGCTATCAGGTAATCATTTTTAATCCAATACAAGTTACAAGTGAAGAATCAATGATCAACACGTGGGAAAAGCTGACTGAGGTGCCCTATGGATGTTCAGTATATTTACTTGTGGCCCAGTAATGAAATGATAGAAGATAACATATGGAGCTAGCAAAGGACCTCAGGAAAATTTCAGCTGTGGAAAACTTGAAAACATCTGAGAAATAGGGCAAATAAGAGCAGATGAAATTCAATATATAGAACTATGTAATGCCTGGCTGTGAAAACCAATATGAAAGACAGATAGATACTGATAGGTTTGAGTTAGAAACTCTTTTCACCACCATTAAATTTCTTTTACAGATTTGGGGGCAAAACAATGCAGCAAGAAAGAAAGAGTTTGTTAGTTCCTGATTCATCAGAACTTATTTAGAGTTTATAAATGAAACTGAGTCTGCAAAGAGGAATGGTATTCTTTTGAAAAGGAAAAAGAGGACAAAGGCAGAATTAAGAATCAAAGCTGGCAATCGAGCTACAGCTATAGAAACTTTTTTTTCGAAAAAATAATAACTTAGTACAAGGAGCTTACCTAACAAATGACATAACAAAGATTATGCCCAACATATTGAAAAATAAAGTGTTTTCCGTCTAGGGTATTCACTCAAGTACAGCTAACTGTAGCTCCCCTGGAACAGCATTGAAATCTGTCCAAACAGGAGAATTCCAGTCAGAGGTCAGGATTTTCATCCCTCAAAACACATGTGCAACGTCAGAGCATGCCACAGCAACACGGTGCCTGAAAAGCAAAGGCAGGATTCCCGAGAGCTTCCAGCCTTCCTCTCCCTACCTGGGGCTTCTTGCAGTGCAGTATCACCCAGCCTCACCTCACCTCCAGCTCCGAGCAGAGTCTCTCCCCCTCCATCCGCCCCAAGACACACCTGCGCGCTGCGCTCCTACCTGGAGCTAAGTGGGATTTTCCATGCAGGCGGTGCGGCATCTCAGGGGTCCTCCCAGCACATCCCTGCCTGGCCCAGGGAGAGGAGAGCCTGTTCTCCAGAGCAGCCGGGCTGTTCCCCTGTGGGTGAGAGGCTGGGTCAGTCCCAGTTCTTGCGCTGGGCACTAGATGGCACAGACGGGAGGCGATTCCGGCGTAGGGCCGGACAAGAGGGTCTGCCAGCTGTCCACGGGAGGCAGTGCCAGGGGGAATGCGCTGCCAGCAGCATCCCACGGGGGTATCCCCTCCATGGGGTGTCCCCCTTGCACTGCTCTACTGCAGCCCCTCAGCGTCCCGTCCTGTCCTGCCCAGCCAAAGCGCCGCCTGTGCTGCAGGGCAGCTGGATAGCTCAGCAGGGGCCGTGGCATCCACGCCTCTGCCTCCTGGACATGACCTGCCACTCCTCACCATCCCAGGCTCGCTGCCTCGCCCTCGAAAACACCGCGTTCACGGAGCAGCCCTGTATCTGGCTCAAACTGCGTCTAAAAGAGGATGGAAATCCTCCCTGGGATCGACTGTCCTGTTTCGCTGTGGGGCTGCGCCTTGTGCATCAGCCTCCAGTGTAATAAACAGCCGGGAGTGCAGAGAGAGATGCCAAGGGCCATGTATCCCATCACTAGGCCCTCTGGGTTGTGGCCAGGCTGGGGAAGGGCACTCCAGTACCTTGCCTTTGCCCTGTGGGATGGGGGTGCAAAGGAGGGAAGCCCTTAGTCACTGCTCTTAAAGGATTTGTCACAAGGCAGCTCCTGTGAAGCAGCTCACTCTTCCCCCTGGTTCAGCACTGCTGCCTGCAGTCACTGAGGCTGGACCTGCATCCTAAAGCCTTCCCAACCTCATCTTCCTCAATTTCTAGGCGTGGATGGAATTCCTTACAAGTGAACTGTGTGGACTGACGCGATGAGGCAAACCTGGGCTAAGCCACACAGAACTGCTGTGCTAAGCACTGGAAAAGCCAAAGCATTTTCCAGGGGAACAAAAAAAACTATGGGAAGGTGGAAGGTTGTATGTTGGTCTCTGCTATTCTGACATTAGAAATTCACTCTACTTCAAAGGTTAACACAGTTAATGCATCTGCTGAAGATCACAGGCTCTGACAGCCTGCCTGGAAAGGCTCCATCCGTAGCACTGCACGAGGGACAGCATGTGCAGGATGGCACTGAGGCGAGCAGCAAGCTTTGTGCACAGGGCAGAAGAGGCACACATGGGTGTTATCCAAATCAAACCTGAGCCTGGCAAAGCCCAAAAGAGCTTTTGTGCTGAGCAGCTGAATGGTGCCAGGTATTAATGACACAAACAGGACTCCTAGGAAAAGCCTGTTTGCTTTTCCAGCAGCACTACCCTTTCCTGTCTGTCTGCTCGTGGCACTGCCCTACAGACTGCAGTGGGTTTAGCGATCATCTACATCAAACCTCACAGAGTGAACCCCTCAGGGTCTCTTAAGTGAGAGACAAAACATAATTCAGGTTCCTGCAGCGTACAATCCAAATTCATCAATGGTGTAAACAGGGCAGTAGGTCAGTTTGACTCAGTGGCTCTTACCTTTTTAAGGCTGGGCTGGGTGACACTGATGACCAGGGCATAAGCTAGAGATAGACTGGTGCTAGATCCTGAGGACAGCTCCAGTGTGCAGAGGCTAGCTGAGCAGTGCAGAACAGCCAGAGAAGCCTCTCCAACACTGGGCTCTACTGACAGACTTGGAGACCTGCTTCTGATCACCCATCTAAATCTAAATGCTGGGTCACCGGTGTGTAACAACCTGGCTCTGAAAGGTTCCTGGGGAGAGGAGGAAATCTTCAAAGAAGGCTTTTATGCTCCAACTCCCACTTCAAGCCCTGCTTCTTGTACTCTTCAAATATTTGCTATTTTTTTAGACAAAAGATATGTTTTTATCTTTGGATATAGATAGAGAAAACCTAGTCAAGCTGGAAAGAAATAAAAACAGTTGGCCACTTCTCCAGGTCTGTCATGAACTGTAAACAAGTTTTTTTTAAAAGTGCTGAGGTCTTTAGAGAACATGAAAGTCTTAGTCAGTGATGCCATCCTCCTCAGTAGGAGGACATCTGATGTGTCATCCTGATGGCTGGACTCACTTCACTCTGCCAGAGCCAGCAGTGGGGACAGCACTGAGCTTCCCACACAGCCACCATTTCAACCACCCACCAACATTTTCTTGCACCGTGTCTGCTCACATCAGACCTCCACAGGCCCCCAGTACCTGCTCCAGTACTCCCCTGGAGGCCTGTGGTTGTTCTCAGTGGTTTAGCACAGCTTGCTAAGATGCTTAGAGCCAACATAATCCGTGCACTTAGTGGTTTCAGATTCCAAAAGAAGCTTAGCAGCACCAGGCGCTGCCTTCAGCCTCTCCTGCATGGGTTTATGAGGGTTTAATTCTTTTATGAAACTGTAACTCCAGCCCAAAGCTTCAGACTGTGCAGCTTCTAAGCCAGGTTTTCTGAAAGCTCTTCAGAAATAGTTTTATGAGACACACAAAAAGAAGAGATTCCAGAGGGACAAAGTGTAAGATCAGATGTTTCTATCTCTTAAAAGCTGGAAATGTGAGAGCCCATGGCAAGGTACATTTTAAGTCCTTGCAAGGCTTTCCTCCACTGTTTCTCCTGTCTTAGGTCATCTTCTTACATGGTCTAATTTATGGTATTGTGTGGAGAGGTCCCAGGGCTTTCCCTACACTTCCCACCAGCCTTGTGAAAGCATCAGCAGGCAAGAGCCACCACTGTGCCCCAAAGGCAGGTGACTGCACAGCAGAGCAGCCCCTTGGGACCACAGGCTGCCCCTGGAGATGCCACTTCCTGGATTCTGCTTCATTAACTGCATTGGCTCTGCTGATTTTTTAACTTTACTGCTCCCCTTTACAAGGTGATCAAAAGCACAAGGTGTTACAAAGGGGGGCTTTGTGCTGCTGCCTTGAAAAGACCTCCTGCCAGTCCCAGGGACTCTCTGCTTCCTTTCTATAGGGCTTTCTGAGGATGTTGTGGGTCTGCCAGGGGAAAGCAGAGAGCGGGGAGGACATAAAAAGTGTCTGGGAAGCACAAACAGAACCGGGCAGCAATGGAAAAATGGAGAAGATGGAAGCAAAGAGGGGAAGTGTGAGCCTAGGGCTTCTCACCACCTCCTTCTGAAGACCCCCACAGGGCTGGAAGAGAAACCCCATGCTGGAGGTGTGAGATATCGAGTCCCTGAGTGGGACAGGAGTGCTTGGCCAGCCCCAGTGCTTCCAGAGGTGTGACAGGTCTCTGGTGGTGCTTTCAGAGCTGCTTCCCCTGCCTTTCTGCCTGGCACTACAGCTGCTGCAGCAGTTCAGTGCAAGGCTGTGTGTCCAAACCTCAAAGTGTCCTTCTTCACAGCCTGCCTCAATGTAATCAAGATAAAATGAATCTAAATGAAATGGGTGCAGCACGCTCCCAGGATGAAGGGAACAGAAACCCTCCCTGTATCTCAGTTACCAACTGATTCATCAGAAAGCAGTGGGAGCTCAGGATTCTCCTGTGCTAAGAAGTCAAGGTAATGCCATGCGTCACTGGAGCGCACTGGTGACCTTCCCTGTGCTCGCAGCAATGTTGGCCAATTTAACTGTGACCACAAGATCACAAGTTGTTAAGATTCTCTATGCAGGCAATATACAGGCCAACAAATCTGCTTTTATGGGCCCTGCTACAACTTGATTAATTTGCCCAGTAATGAGCAGGCCAGTGTCCATAATTACTTAGCAGAACTCTGTCCTTTTCAAAACCCATCCCTGCACAGATGCATGCCTCAGACCCAGAACACCACCAAGGGACCTCACGGGCTGCAAGGAGAGCCTCAGCTGCAAGAAGCAAAAGGTTTAAGACCTAATTAACATTACATGGGCTATTGCTACCATTTCTCCACCAGGTGCAGTCTCAGCACTGACTGTCTGCATGCAGTTGCTTCTGCCAGCACTGATGCTGCAGGAACTCCATAAGATTACAGCCCAACTGGTGCTGCATTCATCCTTCATCTCCCCACCTCCATGTGCTCTGCAGTTTTGGGAAAGATGGTTGTCATTAAGAGGATTTCTTCCCCCAAAATGCACTGTCATGGACAGATGGACCTTCTCCAGATCTTCTTTGTTCAGTCAAGAGCTTACAGGTATTTGGGATATAGAGCTCCCCACATGCATTTCCCCTTGAATAGATCATGGCCAAACAGCAAGTGCATTTGCTCCCAGATATAATGGAATTAAACCTGGAGCTGCACTAGCTGTATGCATGTATCTCCAGAGCTACAGCTCCCTTCCCTGCAGGAGGCTTGGCTTTGAGGGATCTGCCAAGAAGCTCAGAGCCACAAGAAATAACAACTTGGGAGCTCAGACAAGCTGGTTTGCAGGCAAACAAAAGCTGAAGCTGTGAAAGTGTGAGGCAGTCAATGCAGTGTCTGGCAGCACAGCCTCACCGCCGCCTTAATCCTCTTTCCCTTCTTAAGCACTAAATTAATCAATTACATTTCCAGCCCAGCAAAACCAGTCAAAAATGTAACCTTCATCATATCCAAGGCAAACATAGTTAGGATTGTCATTGGAACCCAGCTTGACCAGCATACAAATCAGGCCAGGCGCAGGGGCATGCGCATGTGCTGGTTCCTCCCAGGCAGGGGCAATTGGCATTGCGGTCACACAGGAGGCACCACGGGCTATTTCAAGGGAAAGGGCAGTGGCACCAGCTCTGACTGCAGCCATCCAGCTCCACGGGCTCTGCAGGGAGTGCTGTGGCCCTGAGCACTGCACAAACAGGGCAGGGCCACGTCAGACAGTGCAAACTCAAGGCAATCCCCCAGCCGTGTCAGGGAAGAAGCCACAACCTTCCCAGCCTGACACAGAGCCTGACCTCCCAGCACAGCACTGCACATGTCACAGACACTGCAGGGATGGACGGTACACAGACGAGGCCTTGGCAACCTCTGACCACGATTACCAGCCTGAATTTCTAAGGGGTGAGCCATGATCATCCCGTCCCCATTCTGCTGACAGGACACTGAGTCATGGGGGCTAAGCAAGCTGTGTGATAGCAAAAGCAAGGCAGGGCTGTTCAGTGAAAGCATCGGCCCAAGGTTCAAGAGCAATCAAAAAAGCCAAGTGAGTGACAGGAGACAGCAAAACGGCAAACCTCGCTGTGCTCTCAGGTAGCTCCAGGGTGCAGCTGCATCCCCGTGGCTGTCATGCTGGTTGGCTAGAGGCTACAGCAGGGCTGGAGGAGGGACAGGGACCTAGTTAATGATGAACTGAGGTCTGAAATGGTTTCTGCACAAGTCCAAGACTCTTCAGTCTAGGAAACAGAAGCCTGCGAGGGGACACAGCAGAGAGTGTGTGGCTTAGAGAAAATGAACAGGGAATGACTGCCTGCTGCCTCTTCCAATATTTAAGCTACAAAAGCATCAAACGAAAACAGTAAGTGACAGATTCAGAGCAAAGTAAATATTTTTTTCACACAGCTGAACAGTGCCATAAGATGCTGTGGATGCTCAAAATTTGCTCAGGCTCAAAAAATGTTTGGGAAAAAACCCGTAAGGACTATTAAATGCAGAGATCCCCATCTCGGGAAATTCCTGAACTACAGATGGCTGATGGCAAGGAACACACCAACCTGCATCTCCCTGTTGTTATCCTCCTTGCTAGATATCCTCTATTAACAACTGCTAATTGAGGATCCCAGGGCAGAGAGACCTGAGGTCTGATCCAGCACAGTTGCTTTTCTGTCCTGGCACTGACCCAAGCTCTTCTTACTAACCTGAAGGAAAGGAACATTCCCATTACTGGACACGTGAATGACATCAAGAAAATGTTCTTATAGGACAGAATTTAAGTGAATAGTGAAAGGATGTCTGCTTTCCATTTTTCCCATTTCTCATGTTAGGAGTGATTTTTGGTAAAGCTAACTCAGTCATGCTGCACCCAGCTAGTTGCTGTTGGCAGCACCTGGGTTCAGGTTAGAAGGAAGTCAATATCCCTCTGAGAGGTGCTAATATATCCACTGTGATTGGGTGGAGGAATCTTCTTTCCAAGTCTCAAAACCACAGTCTGTGGTCGCTGTGAGAGACCCCACAGCCCCCACCCCGTTGTGCCCAGAAATCTCATGGGCTGATCTATCTCCATGTAAAGTTTTCAGGTTCCTTTGCCTCTGCAGCAGAGAGGAAAGCGAAGATGGGGACGCTCCTGTAGACTGGTATCCCCCAGGTCTTGCATCCTCACCTACTAGCTCAGTCCCTCCTAGGGTTGCACAGGACCACAGGATGCAGACCAAGTCCACTCTTTCCAAGCAAACTCCTGCCTCCTTCCCCTGTGGACCATCTCAGCCATAGAAATACATCCACTCGCTGTCATGCACCCTTTGAAAGCACACTCAGATAGGGCAGGATTATCTCCTAGCCTACAATGAGCTGCCAGCCAGCCATTCTCCTTCAGTGAAGCCAAGTGGAGCAGTGGTGTGTTTCTCATTAGCTCCCATTATCCATGCTATTGTATCGTTCCCGGCGTTAAAGCACACAGCGGAGAGACAGCTGAACTGCTCCTGCAATTGTTTGTTTGTTAAGAGGATTTGCTCTGTGGCGGGATATTTTCAAGTCATATGCAGAGTAGAAGGTATCCTGGTAACACTGCCATCCCCTGAACCGCGTTCTTGCCCTGCTTCTCCCACTGCCTCCCAACAATGCACACGGTTTCATCCCCGCCTGCGAGCAAACTGCAGATTATGTTTCCTTCTGACTTTCGGAGATAAGGTGTGAGACAACTGAGCAATACAAAGCCATTCTGCTGTTCAACTGAGCCTTTGGTTACAAGCCCCACTATTACTGCTTGTCTTTTCAGCAGCACTCACAGAGACGAGCTGGCAGAAGGACAGATCTGTGGCAGCCTGTCCAGCTGCCAGACGGCAGGGAAAGGCCACCGTGCACCCCTCCATTGACACCTTTACCCATCTCTCCCGCAGGTTTTGTCCTTCCCTTTGCTCCCAGGGACACTCCTGCAGGATAATGCTGCACCCCACATGAATGATTTTCTCCTGACCCAGCCTCTCTCAAAGCTCTCTGACCAGATCCTGAAGTCCTTACTCAGCACCTACTCCCTCCAAATGGGATTAGCTGGAGTCGGCCTCAGCAATATCTCAAGATCTGTTGATGCTAATTTCCCTCATGCAGGTGCTTACATAGAGAAGGGAGGGGACTAACAGAGAGATGGACAGTCAGGGTCTTTGTCTGATACAACGCGGAGTAAAATTCTGAGAAGAGCCATCAGAATTTGGCTGACAGTGGTTAGAGAGCTGCACGAACACTGTGACAAAATTAATGTGTTAGCCAGGATGCTTTAGAGTCCAGCCCCTTTTTGTCTGTCTCTTCAATCCAGACAAAGGTGATCCATAGAGTTTTTGAAAGAGGCTGCAATGATGCAAAGCACCCACATCCCCATCCCCATGATGTCTTGGAGGAAGGTTCAGAAAGAAAATGATCCTTGCTGGCTCTGTAGGGCAGAGCCATGGCCATCCTCATTCTCCCAAAGTGAGGACCCAATGGCCACAACAACAGATTCTTCTACAGATACATCAGATGATACTTTATCTAATGGATGCACAAGGCAGTGAGAATGCCAGGTTGTTCCTATAGCTGTGTGCCCTCACATTACAGCTGTCAGACACCCCTGCTCTGTGTGCAGGGGTCATGGTCCGTCATGGGCTCCTGGGCTCAGTGCAGTGCTAGCCTTGAACACAAGTAAGCCTATGGCTCCAACTCCAAAGAGCAGATCAGGCTGAGCCACTGGTTATACTGGGAGCATGACTGAGCTCCCTGCAAAATCTCAGTGGCTGGAGATGGCATTTAGGCTTTGTTTTTTGCCATCCTGTTGGATGGCAGCAATTTTGTCTGAGGAAAAGCATGTGCTAAACTTGCTGTGCACTGCTGGAGGAGGGAAGAATGCATACAAAGGAAACACTTCTACCCACAGCAGGTAAGGAACGGTGCCAGCATCGTACTATCAGTTGCAGATGATGGATGGTGGGCAAAATTCCCGCCACTTTCTAGATTTATAAAAACACCTCCTCTGGGTCCAACAACAGACTGATAGAAAACACAGCCCACAGAAGCAGCCTCTGCCAGATGGCGTGTTTTGAACCGCTATTAATCTAGACAACCTTTTGTAGTGTTCAAAGAGTTTGTCCAGGAATAAAAAAAAATTAAAGAAAAGCTCCCCAAAAATGCCTAGATGAAGGCAGCGATCCCGCCAGCATCCGCTTCGCTCTTTGTCTTCTCCACCAAGCATCTCCCGGCAGAACAGAGCCGGGAGGCGGCGGCGCCTCCGGGAGCGGCGGCAGCGGGGCTGCCCATCCTCCGGGGGGGCGGGTGCGGGGCAGGGACCCCGGCCCCTCCAGACCCCTGCTGGGGCGCTGTTCCTGCGGGAACGCCGGGATCCAGCGGCGGGGAGNCCGGGACGGGCTCTTTGTGCTGCCTTTCTCCGTTCCGTGCCCCGGCGGGGCGGCAGCCGCCGCGCTCCGTCCCTGTCGCGACAGGCGACACCCGCCCCGGCTCCCCGCCACCTCCCCGACCCCCAGCCCGGGCGAGGGGCACCTGGCCCGACTGCCGGGGGCAGCGAGAGGAGCTGGGATGGAGCTGCAAGGAGGGCTGTGCCGCACGAAGGGAAAGGGGCGTCCGAGCCTGGGCTGTCCCTATCCACACCCCTCCGTGCCAGCCCCTGGGTGTCCTCAGGAGCGATACCCCCCAGAATAAAAGCTGTCCCACTGCCACCATGTACCATTATGCCCACCCAGCCAGGCTGGCTGAGATCTGTCTTTGGGAGAACCCAAAATGGTTTTGGGGAGGACCTCTGTGACAGCGTATGCTGAGAGCAGAGGTAAAGGGGTCAGTGTATCAGTGGGAGCGTGTTTCTGTCTGCCGCCATTGAGGAACAGCAAAGCCAGTGTGCAGACAGCGTGGTGCCAAACTGATGCTGAGGACAGAGCCCTGCTGCTGGAACAGAGCCATCCCCTCCATCACTCACTGCTACCATCACTTTCCAGGCAAACTCAGCTGCCCCAAACTGCAGGGAACTATGCCATTGGTAGCACAGGGCATAAATCCTGCTTCTGATTTGGATATGAAACATTATCAGCTCTTAGTTTATCATGTTGCTTCATTAGATAATGATCTGCTTCATCTTGGGAACACACATTGCTTGTCTTAGTAGCAAGTAACCTTTGGGTGTGAGTATGGTGGAGCAGGAACTGGCTCCCTTGGAAGCTTGTGCAGAGCTGCAGGGAGCTGCATTGACAGCTCTGTCTCTGTTCTGCATGTCCTGGCTTTTACAACACATCCAACAATGGGGGTCAGTGCCCTGGGCTACCAGCAAGTAAGAATTTATATGACCAAGAATTACATCTCTGCTTTTCCTGCCCACTACTTTAGCATTCGCATGAGGATTGTTAGCAGCACCACAAACACTCTTCTTGCTACATGTGCTGACAGATAAGCCCTCAGCAGAAGGCCTCCATGCATGCACCAGTATGGCAGACAAGGGTTGAGCAAGATTCCAAAGGCAGTTTTGAAAAGGCACTGTTACAAGAATCTGGTTAAGAAAGAGAGGCAACCACTCACTTCATGGACGTGGCAATGTAACATGAACAGACTTTTGTAGGGTATGCCAGAGGCCAGAACTACAGAATGTCATTTTCTATAGTGCTCAGCACCTCTCCTTGTGACTGAAGCACTGAAACCCTCCACAGACCTTGGAGGACTCCAGAAGGTCCATCTGTGAACAGCCAGGGTTTGAATGCTAAGTCACAGGGCCATATGGAATGGAGGGTCATTTCTAAGCTCCTTTCAGGATCAGTTAAACATTTGTCTCCCCCACATTCGTGCTGAGAATTACCATGTTCTGAACACTCACATTTTGCCCACTGCCTTTCCAGTTCCCTGTGTAATTCCTAGTCCTCATCTCTGCCTGTCAATGTCTGCTCATGACAGAGCAGTGGGACGTGCCTCCTCCCCAAGTAAGACGGTAACCCATCCAGCAGCATCCCAGTGCCTCCAGTTCAGTGAGTGCTCAGAGGCTTCAGAGGCAGAGGGCTACACCATCGATGTGTACCATCCCCTTCAACAGCTGAGCACAACTGCCACCCACTCTGGGGTCGTGTAATGACAACCAGTCCTCCTCACATGTCCAGTATCAGTTTCAGATCAACCCTTTTTCTCATTTACAAATTTTCCTCCCCCCTTAGCTCGGTCCCCAGCATGTCCTTCCTTACCTTGGCAGTAACACTCTTGGGAGTCACGGATCAGTGTGTCCCAGCTGAGGGTCTGTTTGTTACCTGTAAAAAGAGAGAGAGCTTGGTCACTCTAGTGGACAGGGAGAATGTTTAACACCACGCCTCATCACTGTGCCTTTGGCCAGGGTGCAAATACCCTAGAGAAGGGAGGGAAATGGTGGGACTGGAATCACAGCCTCCCCAGGTAAGCAGACAGACTCAGCCAGGCTGGAGGACACAGGGTCCCGCTGTGCCTCCTGCTGCTCCCAGCAGATACACACCTTGTCCAGCCCTGCAGATAGAGTGTATCTGCCAGTGGCTTTTGACCTGTGTTCTGCAGAATCCTGGGCTTTGGACTACTAGGATATCGAGAGGGTGTGATAAAGTAATCCAAGCAAGCCAGGCAGAAGCAGATCCACTAATGGAGATGCAAGGTCCCAGCATTTTAGAAAACTGCACAGAGAAAGCTGCAAACCACAGGTGTACACATGCTTTGTACATGAACACTGGGACAGCTCCCTTGCACATCATCTTACCAGCCTCAGAAATGCCCACCTGCAGAAGCCAGACCAGCTTTCCTGCTGATCTAAGTGGGCACCACTCTGCTGAAACCAGATGAGACATTAGACTTACACCTGCAAAAAGTCTGGTGTAATCTGTTTTCCCTGTGCTGAGACAATGGCCAAGTGTCATTTTTAATACAACAGCACTAAGCCAACTGAACTGGCAAGACTTTTAATATTCTGCTGTCTGCAGCCACCCTTCAGGTGGTACAAAATTTTCTGAGAAATGAGAGAGAGAGGGAGGGAGAAAGGGAAATAAGTAAGATTAACCAGAAAATGCCTCTAGGCTAAGAATTTATGGAATAGCAATGTGAAGTGAATATTTACAGCTATATTACTTACAAAACCCTCACAGGCAGGATTTATAATGGGAATGCAGATTCATCCTAATGGTATAGCTCCAACTGGGGGACTTTAATTACTTGTCTGACATCCACTGCTGCATGCCCAGCCGTGCCATCCTCACGGCAGATTTCTTCGTCTGTGCATATTACACTTGGCGTAGGTGGCTCCATTTCCCTGAAGCCTTATGGTTAAGGGAGACACTGGCATGATGCCTTGGTACACTCCTGGCCCATATCCAGCTGTGGCTGTCTGTCCTTCAGGACTGATCCACTGCTTGGGTTCCTTGGTTGCTTATGGGTATCATCTGTGTACACACAGTGATGGGGCTGTAAAGCATTTGATTTATTCTCCCTTTCTCCACCAGATCTGTAACCAGGGTCTCTGGTACTGTGCTTTCTGCTCAATCCAAGCATATCCAGAGCAGGGTACAGCACTGGCTTAGACTGGTGCTTAGAGTTGAAGATCCCACACCTCTGCCAGCTATGGCTCCATCCCTGGTGGTGATGTATGTGCGTACATCCAGCTTTTTTCCCTCCTCTCTCCTTTTTTTTTAGCTCTCAGTCACTGGGTAGTGCCTGAAGCACACGCTCGGGAGAGCAGTGTGAACATATGGGGCACCCATTTGCTTATTCATTTCTCCTGTCAGCAGCATACAGAATGGGGAGACGACTTGTTTCCTCTCTCAGCTGAGCCCTCCTTGTCAATTGAGTCAAACCAGCACTATCCCTATTAGGGAGGGGGTTTTGTTCTACATTTCTACTCCTAAGGTATTTTTAATGCCCTTGTGATTTTTGTGTATGTGATCTCCCTTTCCCGGATATTTTTTTGTTTGTCACTGCTTTATGGTACCTCCTGATTGTAATAACTGTGTCATATATTAGCTCTTTGCCTTCCTCTTAGCAAGAAACAGCTTAGTTCCTTGCAGTATCATCCATCTGACTCCTGGAGAGGCTTTTTCTTCCTAAAGCTGCTGAGGTTTCTTCCAGCATGTCCAAAGGTGCCCTGGTCCAGGGAGATAAGTTTCACAGACCACAGATGCTCCCTCAACTCACACTCTGGAAGGTGGGGAGTCCCTATGACTGTGGTGTAAAGGCATCCATAAATGTACCATTACATCCAAAAGACCACCAGTGCTTAGTGCTTACTGAGAAACTCACAGCATGGCTAAACTCACAGGGGTGGGCAGCACTTCCACTCAGCCAGCCACCACCAGGGTGTATGGCAGCATCTAAATACCTGAGAAAGGTTTGATTCTTCCAGAAAAGCTGAGATTGGAGAAGCAGCTTTGGAGCCAGCCCCTGCTCAGCTTCTTCAGCGGATTCACACATAGAGGCTGACAAAGCTGTGTTTCTCTAATTCTCTCTGGGCTCCAGCCAGCCTGAAAATGACAAGATTTCTCACCTTCCTGTGATAGGTGGAAATAAGGTGGTCAGCCCCTAGGCTGACTATCTCAAGTTAACGCTGCATCTCATTGAGCTCTCTGGCTGTCTGCATCCCCCAGCACAGCAATGCTGGGTCAGACACAGCTGCTTCACCTCTGTTGGATAATTTCCTGTACTGAGCATCCAGCTGGCACCTCATCAGATTTACCTCCTGGTATCAAAACACCTCATGGTTACAGTTCTGAGGAAACCCATGTATCGGACTGTCTGTTTTTCTTGTAGGACCTGGGACTGGAAGGAACATTCCTCAATGAAGTGCTCTACAAAAATGCAACTTTCCTCAACTTGGTGGATCCCATCTCCCATGACTTGCTGATGAGCCTCGCTAGAGATCTGCAGTGCCCCAAAAAGGTGAATGCTCCCTCAGCTCAGTGGACCCTTTGGGACATAGCACTGATGCAGAGCCCTGATGGGGTGGCTGGTGCTGGGTGGTGCCCTGCAATCCTTCAGAAACATCCAGTGTATGCCCTGGGAGTGGCAGCATGTAGACTATAGGGCGTATTTCTGTAGAAATTAGTTAAAACTACCTCAGAACATGAATACAGCTGAAGGAGGGGGTGGCTATGTGCACAGAGACCAGGAAATTACTATTTGTGCCCATGAAACTTGGTGAGAGGGTACAGTGCCATATTCACTGGTATCACAGGGGCTCAAAGCAGCTTATGGGGGACTGCAAAAGAGAGCAGAGATCTCTGCAGGAAAACCACCTCTCTCTTCCCAGACCTTTTGCCAGATGTAACCACCCTAACCTAGCATTTCTTTCCTCCATAAGCTCCCAGATCTCCCAGTAAAGAATGGTGCTGTAGGAATATATTGCAGCTCGGGGTTCAAGAGGTAAATGTGTTACATGCACAATACCCCTGCACTGCTCCAGCACATTCCTTCAGAGAATGAGGAGAGCGGAGGCAGAAAGGCGAGGCTGAGTGCAGACAAACATCACAGATGCCACAGTCCCACTGCAACACCAGCATCTATTTCTGTTACCCTTTGCCACCACAAACACTTGGATTTGCAATGTATCCATTTGTTCCTCAGGCTTGGCAAGTGTCCTGTTTGCTTTATAAGGAGAGCAGTAGAGTAAATTTCTTTATCCAAAGAGAGATATTAAGTACACACACCTCAGAGCAAGCAGCAGCACCCAGGGGAATACACTCAATGCCTGGTGTAGATTAGTGGCATTTCTAACCTTGTTCTGTGTCTCCTGAGGCTCGCTGATAACAATTAACCAGTCAGGTCTCAATAGACAGACTGCATTTAGCCAAAGTTTAATCATCATTATTGGGCTGCAACGCAGCCTGGAAAAAGAAAAAAAGTCTTTTCAAGTGTAATCTCTGTGCAAATTCTATAAGCATCTGAAAGAAGAGGGTGGGTGTATTTTAACCATACTTCACTGTACCTTACCCCAGCTGCTCTCCCAGACCATCTCCAGCCCCGTGCTGTGCAGTGCCCCTCAGGGCAGGCAGCAGGAGGGGATGTTTCCCTACTTGCCAAGGTGCTCAGTAGGTAACACACTACAATTTTTATACACCTTCATAGTGCCCCCCTTCTAGTTTCATGCCTTGTAGTTGCACATGACACACGTACCACTACACAGACGTGATTTGCCCCATTTCTGAGGAAGACTTTAAGCACCTGAGCTGCCCCTAAGAGCCAACAGGAGTTTAACTAAGAGGTTGGAGAGTACCTACAGCACCCTTCCCAGAACAAACACTATCAGGCCACGTCCCCTCTCCGACCCCGGCTGAGCATCTGGTGGGTGTAACTGAATTACAGGCAAGCAGGCTGAGTGCCATCCCCAGTCTGTCAGTGGAAATTAAATCAGTGAGGACACGGCAAAGAACAGGAGGGTAATTCTCAGCTGTGTGAGCCAACAATCACTCTCAGAGCATTGTGCCAGCTGCTGTGCAGAAGCCTGGTGTGCACGTGCGCCCACTTGGAAAGGTTTGCTGTTGTAGGTGACAGCAGAGTGCCAGCTGCGGCTTTGCCAGCACAGTACCAGGCTGGAACAAGGCACCTATCCCAAGGGCATGGGCCAGTCCCTGTGAGGTCCGTGGGGAGCTGGGATAGGGGTCAGGGGTGCTCAGCTGAACACTAAGGCTGGGATCCCTCTCCACTTGGCACAGCAGAACTGCTGGCAGCACATCCCTGGGGAGCTGAGCTGATTCTGTGACTGCTGAGGAAAGTCACAGTGCAGCTGTCAGCCCACAGGGCAGCGCTTTAACCACGCGCTATAAGGAATAAATCAGTGTGTTCCTTGACAGCTTTACTGTCTGTTTACCTATCAAATCCCTAAGTGCACATGTTGCACCATGGCTGGAGGGCTGAGGAATGGGAATGCAGGTGTCTGTCAGCATTTGGAATACACAATAGAGAGGGCAGAAGTCCCAGCCTTCAGCAGCTGCCATTTGCCATTCTGCTTCACTGGAGGAAGAGATTGTGTTCACAGTCACTGCACTGGAGAACATGTGCAAAAATAAACACCAACCATCTTGGTGCCATCTTTTCCTGGCAAGTTACTGCAGGGGCTGGAGGGAAGTGCTGGCATTGGAAGTTCCCACACTCAAACCTCCAGGAGCAGAATGGACTGCAAGGAAGTAAGATGTGAGGGTACTCCTGCAGGAGGAGCATCTCTCCCAGCAAGAAGCACCTTGGGAATGGGGCAAGGGTGCCAATTACTGAACTTTCTGCATGAGGGTATCAGACACAGTCAGTCCAAAGACAGAGTTTGAGGAAGCATGGCAACAAAGTTACTTAAAGAAATTTAGCATTGTCCTGCAACAAAAGGAGTTGGCAGTTTGTCTGTACAGCTGGGGACAGGTGTTGCTGAGGATACAGCAGTGAGGAGCTGAGGCACCCATGCTGTCTCCACAGTGGAGAACTTTGGAAGAAAAGTATGTAGGAGGTCCCTGCACAGGGCATTGTCAGCCACCTCTACCTCCCTGGGTGTTGCCTGGCCTACAGCTAGCCCCTGCAACAGCCCTAGAAAATAACCTCCTCTTCTGAGCTCCACTGGCTCCTGGGCAGGGTGTGAAATTGTGGCCCCACTCTGGACAGGAACATGGTGGCTGGACTAGGGTCCTTCCTGGTAGTGCAGAGCTCCTAGTGCTCCTCCTCCACCCCAGGAGGAACTGGCACATGGCAGAGCCATCTCAGGCCTTCTTGCCATTCCTCTCTCTTCCTCTTCCCTTCATCTCCTCCTTTATATACATGCCTGTGCTCCATCTTTGCTCCTTTCTCATCTTCCTTGTCCCTCCCCCTTGCCTCCTGTTCTGCTACTGTGCAGCCAAAGTCTAAGTTGTCCCTTTGCTTTCAGGAATATGACCCCTGGAAGTCCTCGGACAGGATCTGCAGGCAGCTGATTTACCACCTAACGCCCCACTCGAAGTGGCACCGGCACGGCATGCCCCGGAGGAAGTCTCAAGTGTGGTAAGGAGCCTGGCAAGGACAGTGTGATGGGCACAGAGTGGGATCTACCTTGAGAAACTCTGCTGCAGCCAAACACCATCCCAGAGTGCCACCACTGCCCCTCTCAGAGAAGGGCAGGACTGAAAACCATGCATGGCAGCTGCTGTGCAGTGTCTCACAGAACCCTAGCAGGGCCAGCCCCAATACCCCTCTCCTTGATCTGCTTTGCCATTTACTCCTTGCTGTGTAATCTTACAGTTCCTCCCCCTCTCCAAAGCACACTGAAGTCAATCCCACTGATTGCACAGCACAGACAACCCTCCTGCAGGCTGTTTGGCCTCAGGAGAATGGCCAGGGCTGAGCCTTCTGCTGAGCTCTGCACCCCTCTTAGTCCTTGTTTTCACCAGTAAAACTTGCCTGCCTGTGGGAAAGGTGTCCCGTTACGAGGCACTGACACAAACTGATCACCCCATTCAGTAGGAACCACTGTGGGGTGGCTGGCGGAGACACGACCATCCTTCTCAGCTCCCAGTTCTCTGCCAGCACCCAGAGAGGGCCCTGAGGTGGTGCAGGTATTCAGACACCTACACTTGTTCCTTCCTTGACACTTGCTAGCTTTTCTAACCAGATAAAGAGCAATCCCCACCTTCTCTCCTCATTTTCTTTGAGCAAACCCTGTTCCTGTGACACAGATAACCAATGCTGAAGAGAAGATAGAGAAGTGACTAAGAAAAGAGCCCATGTCAGCCCCATCAGTTTCCAGTTTCACAGGAATAAATGCAGGATTGGATAAAAAGAAAAGCAAAATCAGCAGCACTCTGAGAAAGTCCTTGGGCTTTTCTGAGACTTTTAGTCTTTGATGTGTGTGCCAACAACTTAAAATGCTTCCTGGGAATTGACATTTCCACTGTACCTTTCATTCTGCCTCAGAGGCAGATCCCCAGTACATCTTAAGGAATAAAATCCCTAACACAGTGATTTCCAGGCCATCTGCCTCATACCTGTAGCCCCACTTTGCCTCCAAATCCGAGCACTCCGAGTGCTCTCCTCCCCAGCTCCCCACAGGGCAGGACTGTGCTGCTTCGCAGGTGGGAACCACCCCACAGAGCAACACTGAGGTTCCAGAGCTGAGTGAGTCCTTTCCCTGACCCACTCAGTAAGATGATGTTTTCCCTACAGGATCCTGCAGAGCACTGGAGATGCAGGATAGTGACAGCAGGTCTGACCTCATCCCTGTCCTCTCCCAAGATAGGCTTAAAGATAAGTAATGTGGGAGACAGGGAGACTTCTATAGAACTCCATTTTTTTCCAAGCACCCTTGTGCTGAAATCCAGCCTTATTCTGCTTTTCCAAGTGAAAAATCCCTTTCTGCTGCTACTAACTCGGCCCTCTGCCTCCACACTCCTGTTTTGGTTGTTGGACTCCAGGATGAAGAAGCAATCTGGAAGTGTTGCCTGTGATTGCTCAGCCCGGGGACAGCAGAGGACTGCAAACTGCTGCAAACTCAACACTTACTAACAACAGAGGGGAAGTCTGTGGCCAGAGGAGGTCTGGGTCCCATGAACCCAAATCCCACACAGGGGGTCAGGCCCAAAGTATTGGCCAGGTGCAGAACATCTGTGAGTGTGAGCAGGGAGAGGGCAACAAGGCAGTGTGTGATGGAGGGAAATATAGGGCTAAAGTGGGTGGCCTTACCTGGAAGCCAGGCCCAGTTATAAGGTGTTACATAAGGCACAAATTAGTTTTGTTTAAATATTTAACAGCAGAGTCTCTTTTAAGACTAGAGATGAAGTGGTTTGCAGTTTGCAGCAAAAGACGCCTGCAGAGTTGGCATCTAAAGCTGCTGCAAGAAAACGGGTGTTGTCAGTAGCAGGAAGCAAGAAATAGCTGCTACATTTGGAGAGAGTTTGTTCAGCCAGGCTGTTTTTACATGATCCAAATTCTCCACTTCTCTCTGTCTGCTAGTGGGAGTATTTTACTATAATGTCTGTCTCAAAACCCTTTGCTTGTACTCTTCTTGCCATCAAGGTCCTGTAGTAGAGCATGGGGTAGCAGCAACACTTTGAAGAAATTTCTAAAATCTACTTGGGTTTAGGGACAGCAGGGAGGAATCTGTGCATGGAGATCACACTCAGGAAACTAATTCTTCTCTCACTCTTGCAGCCTTCTGAGCTTTGGCTTCTGGCTTTCAGAGAGCTGATGCAGGACTCCCTTGTTCTGCTCTGAAATGCGATTTCTGCTTTCTGGCAGCACGTTAGATGGGTATAGGAGATAATTAACAAGCCCAACCATAGAGAGCTGGGATCAGCTGCCAGGTTTTAATTACATTTGGGCTGTTATGGAGATGTGGTATGGGAGATGGAAAGGACTTGCAATGCTGGAGTCAGATCACACATCAGGTGTTCCTCACCAGTGGGTCACAAACAAACTGATGGTACTCCCCATCTCCATCTACTAGTTACTCTCTGTGGGACCCCTACCCAGCAGGTACACACCTGAGCCATCCATGAGCACGTAAAGCAAAAAGGATAAGATACATTTCTTCAAGCACTGCTGTTCTAATACACAGGCAGACCCCATACAGAAATGTAGCAAGACAAAGCTTATTGCAGCTCAGTGGACTCAGTGCAAATCTGATGGAGTGAGTGGGAGAGATGCTGTCCAAGCTGTGTGTGCTCTCTGTGCTTCACTAAACTGCCAGAGGTGAAGCTGGGAGGCACTTTGCCTTCTGCATCTGTGCCTGTGGGTTCCTGACAGTGCCTGTCTGCCTTCTACAGTGCAGGGTTAGCAGTGGCTCAGCTGTGAAGCCAGACAGAGGGACTATTACAGCTGCCCAGGTGATACTCAGACAAGTTTGCCATACTGAAAGGAAGGGGCTTAGGTCTCCTTTCCTGCAAAATTCTGTCCTGGGTCTGCAGCCAACAGCCTGCACCCCACTGGCCTGACCATGCTTGGGCGGGCTGGCTGCCTAACCAAACTGGGAAGGTGAGCTCTCAGGGATTTACTCTGGGGGTTTTAAAATTAAAAACTCAAAAGCTGGAGGGTAAGGTTTCTGCAGCAGGGACCAGCATAACTTTACTGCACAGTTTTCAGTGCCTTACATCCTAATGGGAATTCAGCTTTAGCACCGTTTTACAGTTGTATAGATCACTCCCACTTAATGAGCTAGAATGTTGTGTAACTCCAGCTTTGCTTTCCCATTAAATTGATGTTTATAGTGTAAAGAGTAACCGATTAAGAAAGGCTCCTCTGCACAGGCTTAGGCTTTTTAGGTTATCAACACCACATCTGGGGCATTTTGACAGGTGAGAATTTTTAGATATGATTAATTCTTCTTTTCAGAAGACTTGGGGCCTCCTTCAGTGCTGAATTAAGGAAAACTGTCACCATCTGCCTGCAGAACAGGGCTGGACCCAGAGGGTGTGTTGCTTTTTGAGGGCCAGAGCAGTTCAGAGCAGAGAGGGAGAAGGGTATCAGGTGAAGACAGGCCTTGTCTAGAGAGCTGGATCTCAGCCTAGGCTGCGATCAGGAAACTGGATTACAACTGAGTTCTCTTGGCAAAGCCATGTCAGGGAACCTTAATGTATCTTCCACTTGCATCATCCCCAGAGCTGGCTGCTTCAGTGTAACTATTTCCTTTCCTAAGTGCAAAGCATCAATCAAACCCGGATCCACAAAACAGCCTGGCAGTAAATTAAGCATGGCTTTACAATCAGGGGCATCCTAACACAGGGGGAAAAAAAGCCTAGATTTTTCACACAGTGACTGGTTGAGGAGGAGCAAAGGCAATTGTGTGTATGGAGTTAACTCCCAAATCACATGCATATGGGCTTTCCTTTTTTTTCACAAGTCCCACCACAGTTTCACTTTGCTCTTCTGAGTGAAATTCATCATGGCTAATCCAAAACTGGGTGGAGAACAGAGCATCCCTTCCGGGCTTACTGTTCCGTTCGTGCATTACAGAGACAGTGCAGCGTTAGATGCACTTTTAAAATGCAATGAAAGCACTTGTGTCTAGAGGACTTCAAGGAAAGAGCCCTAAAGGGCTTTGGATCTTTTTTTTTTACCTTTTTCCATGAAAACATCACTCAGGGCTGTGACTGACAGCTCTGGCAGATGAGATCCCAGCCTTCACAAGGCATGAAGTGAATATTAACTACAGCTTCACAGTACCCTTATGCAACAGCGTAAATAGGCACCATCATTCCTGCTTTAGCAATAGGAAGCCAAGTAAGAGAATGCCAGTCAGTTAACTAAAGCCACATGGCCATAGCCATATGGGAGTACAAGAACTGCCCCACCCAATGGTTTCAAGAAGCTGCTGCTCACAGAGATGTCAACTGGACAGACAGGAGTGGGTGAATGAGTTGTGGAGAGAGGCGGAATTGTGCCCTCATCTTACAGTGCAGAGCATCCCAAACACTACCTGTGATGAGGGTTCCCAGCAACATCAAGAGACACATACATTTGGAAAGGCTGTCAGAGATGGCACAAAGGGTCATCCAGCAGCTTGACACTGCCCTGTCAGAGTCAGAAAAAAAAGGCCAAGACTGGCAGGCAGGAGAAGCAGGATACTTTGATAGAGAGACAGTGAGTGAAATAACAGAGGCTAGGTGGCAGATGGTAGTTAAAAGCAATTAGCAGAGACCTTGTGCCTTTGTGACTGACAAAGTTGAAGGTCTGGCAAGGACATAGGCTGATACATGACATTTACAGTGAGGAGGCAGCATTGTTCCCTGCTTTGCTAGGACAGGCCTAAGTAATGAAGGGAAACAGCCCAAGGTCTTGGACTGATCAAGTGGCAGGAGGAGGAGGGCCGAGGGTTCCCAGCTCTCCTGAACACACCTTCAAGGACAAAGAGAAGATGACAGCAGAGCCAGGAGGAGGAGATAGGCTCTCAGCTGCATCAACACCTACAGATATCCATGTCCCACCCCAGCTGCAGAGGGAGGGGGTAGGAGAAAGGCTACCTTTGCACTCCCTTCTGTCCCCACAGTTGGTCAAAAGAGCATGGGCACAAGGATGGAGATGTGACTAAGGGACTTCTCATGGAATTGGCCTGTTTGTGCACTGCCCCCATCTTCACAGCAGTGCCAGGCCCAGCCTCAGATTAGCTCAGGTTGGGTTAGTCTGTACTTCCGAGGCTTCTCTTTCCCTTTTCATATTGCACTAGAGGCAGCTAAAGCCAGCCTGCACAGCAGCACCCTGTGCCACAGGGAAGCAAAGCAAGCAGATTATGCTAAGTAGGCAATTAAAAAGCTCAGAATCCATCCCCTAAATCAGTGCTGAAAGCAGGGAAGCCATCCAGACATGCCTGTCACAAGGTTCTATGCAAGGAAGAGCAGCCAAGAGATACCTGACTCATGGCTAATTAGGCACGACTGGCAGTGCCTGTTAATGGTGGAGGGGATGCACAGTAATGGGAGTCTCTGGCACCAGGAAAGTTTTACATTTGGAGACAAATTAAATGTAAAAATGAGAGATGGAGGGGGCGAGAGTTGATAAGTCTCTAGAGAAACAGGCAAGGAATAGTGGGCATCCCTCATTACCAAAATCCTGTCTGACTCTTACAGTCTCCTCCCAGTCTCTCTCCATAGCATGGAGACAAAGAAATGAGGCTCAAGAAACCGGAATATTCCTGGGCTGAACAAGCTCCTCCAAACCCCACAAAGCTAATAACAGGCCAAACACCACTGTGACTGCTGCAAGTTCCAGCAGGGCAACACTCAAGAGCCATTACACTCCTTCCCTGCAGCCACCAAGAAATGTAGCTGATGAGCAAGAAATTGAAGGGATTCAGTGCTAATAAAAAAAAAAAAAGGTGCTGATCCTGCAGCTTCACAGACTCAAAGAAGGACCTGGAAGATAGCCTAAGGGTTAGTTCCCCTGGGACAGGTCCTGGGGACAAACAACTAGCAATTAATTTCAGGTCTTCTAATTATTCCATCTCAAGACAGCTCTGAATTTACTAACACTAGCCGAGTTCCCAGAAGGCAGAAGGTTTTTATCCCAAAATAAAGCCAGGGAGATACAAGATGATTTCACCCCTTTCCCAACCCACACTTCTCACTGAGAGAGAGGGGTTTTCTTCTGACACCTGCAGGTGCCTCATGTTCCTGCTCAGTCTGGACTGATCCTGTGTGGCTCTCCCATGGCCAGGCTCATGGTGCACTCTGGGGACTGCTGGCTAATGCCCACTAAAGAGTAGAGTTGGCACTTAGGGAAGGGATGATTGGCAGTGAGGGTGGAAGGAAGGCTGCCTGCGTGTCCATGGGAGAAAGGCCAGATGGGAGTTGGGAACAATGCAAGGAAGAACTTATTTCACCGGAGAGAAACAGGGAGATGCACCTCCAAGAGCTCCCATCCCTCAGCAGGGCTGGACAAGGGTTGAGAGCAGGTTGCTGATCCTGTATAAACAGGATTCTGGGCAAGCACCTTTGCTCACTTGATGCTGCATCCCAGGCAGACAGTAGGGCACAGGCTGCTGATTGCCCTTGGTTTTTGCTCAGAGTTTCACAGAATTTCTCACTTGCAGCCATTTTTCCACCACCTGAGGGAGTAGGGGTTTGTTTCCTCTCTAAGCTTGCTGCAGATAACACAAACACGGTCTGCTTCCCTGCATCCAGAGTCCAGATCCTTCTTAGATGCAAATCCCCGCAATTATAAATCTGCCCAGAGCACCAGTTGTGGTAGCATTAGGTTAATCCAGCCCCCAGTATTCTGCAGCCCTCTGTCCACAAGTCCCACGGGTATCAAGAGCCATGTTTCTAAGTAGCTGTTGTGTCTCACACAAAGGAAAAACACCTGCAGCTCAACCAATCTTTAAGCCTATTTCATTTGCAGAAATTAGGGGATAATAGGTGACCCATTTCCCTGGAAGTAAGCCTAGCATTTTCTCAGCTGCTGAACAACTGACTGAGAGCTTGGTGTTGTGTATTATAGCCCCCACCCCCTTGCACCCCCTGAGAAATAGAGCTTAAAAGAGCTCCAAAAAACCACCCCAAAAAATAAGTGTCAGATAATTTGAAGTCAAGCATCTACCCACATCTCCCTGACCCTTTTCTGACAGCAGATGTATTTACCTCTAAAGCAACAGAGGAGTGGGCAGCTGACCTGTGCCCTGCCCTAGGGATGATATTTAGCTGCATCTCTTGGAGCTGCACAGAAACACCAAGGTGGTGAGGAGGAGCCTGCCAGGGTTCACAGCATGCGTGGGGTGTTGCATCTCATGCTTCAGCACTTACCAGAGAGCTGAGGGCCTGGCTGCAGCACCGGGGCTTACATCCACCAGGATGAGGCTCCTACAGACACATCATCCCTACAAGAGGCATTTTTATAGGCAAGAGAACAATTTAAGCACAGGAGGAGCCCACAGTGCTGAGACAGGAGGCCCAGAGTCACCCTGGCAGGTACAGCAATGAGGGCAAAAGGAAGCAGCAAGAACACAGGAAAGGAAAGAAAAACAAGCCAGCAAAGAAGAGAGGGGCGGGCTCTGGCACAGGACAGGAGGGTTTAAGCACATTCAGCCGGGAGCAGTCCAGTCTGGAGAATCAATTATGGGAAGATAATTTGTCTGCTTGATTAAAGCCTCCTTGGGGTATTGGCTCATTGCTGGGGAGAGCAGCAGAAGGTACCTGCTCTGGTCAGAGCGTGATCCGCGACTTATTACTGCAGTCCCTGCACAGCAGTCAGCAGGAGGGGAAGCTTAACAGGCAGAGACAGACAGACAAGCACACTGCTTTTGTCTTTCAGACATTTCCCCTCACTCATCACTGTCTGCACTCAGAGCCAAGTCACTCCAGAGGCGACCCCAAGAGCCATCCAGACTTGCCCCCTGTTAAGAACACTGCTGCTGCTGCAGACACGCCAGCAAAAACGGCACCTGAATGCTGAGAGCCGGCACCAGGAGCGGTGCCGGCTCAGACGTGCCCTCCAGTGGTCCCTACTCCAGCCTGGTTCCCATCCCCACACCAAATGGGGCTTGTGCCTTGTGGCTTTACAGAAAGCAAGGTCTGAAGAGGCTTTGCACAGACCGAGACAAGGCTGTAGGGCTGGGGAAGGTGTCCCTGTGCTTGTGCCTCCTTTCTGCGTCCCCCATCCCCCCAGGATCTGCCATGGCTTGACAGCACTGGGGAAGAAAATTTCCAGGAGCCACAGGCTGTGTTTACACAAAACAGGTGCTGAAGTAGTGAGGGGCTTGTTTATCCTGAATTCCCCAACAAAGTCATATTCTAAATCCACACAGGTCAGAGAAAGCTTCTGTATCACTTGTGCCAGTCCATTGTGGATATAGGGGACTGTTTTTCCTGTGCACTCGGGTTCACAGAAGATTCATTTCTCCCTGCTTAACCTGACCAATATGTACTCCATATTAAACACCCAGTTAAAACACAGCTAAAGGGATAACCTGAGACTTCCAGCTTTGAGGCTGGTCCCTCATGGATGGCATACAAGTTGAACCCTCTTTTGTGGTAGATATTGCTACACCACTGCAAATGGTTGGTGACAAGCTATACCAAAAAAACACAAATTGTTTTTCCAGAGAGTTAAAAGAAATACAGCTCCCAGGCAGCCTGGGCTGATCTCAAGGATTTCTAGGAAAAGGGAGGCTTGCCCAGTGTCACCCAGACCACAGCATGCACAGTTCACAACTGCTACTGCTTTTGCAGCAGCTAAAAGAACTGCACCACTGCTACAAGCAATATGATGGATTAATTCCTCACAGTCTCACCTGTGGGGCTCTGATATTGGAGAGATATCAAATACCATCTTCAAGCGGAGGCCTTGTGGAGACCTCCCCTGGGTGCTTTCAGACCAGTTCACCAGTACATCAGTCTGCTGCTTGACAGTACAGACAAGCACTATCCCCTTACCCCTCCCGTGATCCACTGAGGAGTAGTGTGACTCATCTCAAGTGTAAGTATTTAGTAAGTAATACATTTCACTTACAATGCTTTAGGTCTGAATACAATCTAATCCATGCTGTTATTACCTCTCTGCCACAAGAGCTCATTAGTTCAAACGCATGCCTGCAGATACAGCCTCAGCCTGGCACAGTGAATTCCCATGGGAAACACAAGGACACTTAGAAGTAGCCTGGACAAAATGCTGCTAAACCCAGAGCAGGAATCTGGGGATTTAGGAATTGACAGGGCAGGCCATGAGGTCCTTCCACCTCATGCTCCGACAAGAAAGCACAGCTACAGGTTTGCCACTGTTGAATGTGTCCACGAAGGGCTGTTGCCTACACTGATGCACATTGATTCACGCATGTTAACACATGCTTATAGGGGATTAAGGGCTGAAATTTCCAGGATGCCATGAATGGCATGTGTAAAGTGAATCTGTAGGGGCAGCATCACATCCTCTCCACAGCTACAGGAGAGCCTGGCAGTACTGAGGCTCGTAGGGACATTCTCACCTGCCATGGGAGCTCCTGCGGTGCTGCAGCCTCCGCCGAGGGAATTGCATGTCCCCATGTACCCATTGCTTTCAGGGACTGGCTGTGCCACAGGTGTGCAGGACACTACAGAGAGCCAGATAGGAAGAGTGGGGACCTTCGAAGTGCTGGTTAATTCTTAACCCACCCTGATCCTCCCAAGCTCAACAAGGCACTTACAGACCCCCTGAGCACGTAACTGGAGGTCATACTAGAGCTCCATGTCCTTAGAGCTCAATGTGCCTGAAGAAGCAGCAAGACTAGCATAATTTACACTAAGGGATTAGGTTCTCCTGTGTTACACCAACACACATTTCTACTCAATTTTGCAAGGTATCCCTACCAGCTCCTATAGCCCCACAGCTCCCACTTCTCACAGCACTCTCACAAACCCACAATCCATCATAAAACTCCACACCCCACTGTACAACTTGCCTACCTCCTCCTCCTCTCTCCGTTTGCCAGGCAAACTGCAAAAGAAATGGCTGAAGCCATCTCTTAGCACCCTTATGCCCTCCCCGCCTCCTCACAGCTGCAACAGATCCCAGATGATCTGCTGACCACAGAGACCCAGATAGGCAGCCACTGGTGCTGCTCACTAAATGCTGGTTGTGAAGGCTTAAAGGGACATGCAGTAAATCCACTCCTAGAGTGCTGTTTGCCTATAGGTTGTTTTCCTGGTAAAATACCCATTTCTCAGCCATTTGACACCACTCTCCTCTGCAGCACAGTCTGTTTGCGACAGAGCTTGGCATTCACCTGGAGAGGTTGCTCACAAACAGCCCACGCACAATGCAAACCAGTGCACTTTGAAAGTTTGCTTGCCTTGGTTATTTTTGCTTTCTATGCATGGGCGTCTGTATAGGCACATACAGACAAACCCTTTGAAATCTTGCTGGTGAAACACACTGTGTTTAGCCAGTTCTGGCGAAGTGTATGTGTAGGTGCTGAGAATACACAGGAAAGCCCCAGGACAGTCTGCCCTGGGGTATGGTGCAAATGCTTGTTTCCCCATGAGCTCTATTAACCCTTTGCTTAACATTCTAGCCCGTGTTGTTGCTGAGTTCTCCCGTCCCAAGTGCTGTCTCACTTGGGTGAGTTGGATGGGAGCACTCCCCTTAATGATCTCTCCCCGCTTTTCCATCATCAGCCTGAAGACCAGCCTGCAGAAGAAGGTGAGCCAGGACTCCATGGATTTGTCCGGGATCCCCCTGACCATGCGGGATGTCCACCGCATGGCCTACTACCTGCAGAACAACGGGGACCACCTCACCTCCGTGGACCTGAGCTTCACGGAGCTCAACGACGACATGGTGCGCCTGCTGCTGCCCTTCCTCTGGGCGCTGCCCAAGCTCACCCACCTCTCCCTCAACGGCAACCGGCTGACACGCGCGACCATGAAGGAGCTGACCGACACCATGAAGGACATGAACAAGTTCCCTTGCCTGGCCTGGGTTGACCTGGGCAACAACGTGGACGTCTCCTCCATGCCGCAGCCGCTGCTTGTGGGCCTGCGCAAGCGGCTCAGCCAGCAGACCACGCTGCCTACCATCTATGAGGCGCTTGACTGCGACTCTGAGATCGCCAGCGGGCACGAGGGCAGCCAGCCAGAGGATGAAGCAGCCGGAAGCACCCCGCCACGTGCTTTTTCTCAGCAGGGCTGCGAGAGGTGACTGAACAACAGGCCGGCGCTGGCACACTGAAGCCACCCCAAGGAGAAGTTTTGAGTACAAACATCAAGCAGAAGGCCAGCTTAACCGGCTTCCTTTGGCTCTTTTCTCTCGCCTTCCCTGACATCTCCCCCCCAACCTGCTGTGAGATAAAAGGCTGTCGTCCCCCCACGGCGTGCTCCGCTCCCTCCCCTCACTGCCAAACCCATCGCCCACGTTCCAGAGAGGAACCAGTGACTTACAGTGAACCTGGTCCCCAGGCAGGGTCTCACTGGAAGACGGGAAAAGACCTGTCGGAGTCAAGAATATCCTCCAGCAGCCATTGGGTTGAGGGAAAGGGATGGGGGGGAACCTAAAACAGAAACAGGCTTGTAGTTTACTTCCTTTCTTCCTTTTCCTATGCACCTTGGAAACCTTGGGACCTGCAGCCTCGAGTGTGGAAGGAGGTACCCCAAGAGCCTAGCTGCTGTGGAGCTTAGTTGAAGAGGCCAGAGAGGAGCCCGGCAGTGTGTCTCCCTCTTGTGTCTGGCTCCTTTTGTTTTGTTTTTTTCCTATTGTGTGTTTTGTATGAACGTCTGAACAAAGGGAC
Organism: Campylorhamphus procurvoides; assembly: GCA_013396655.1. Classification (NCBI taxonomy): domain Eukaryota; kingdom Metazoa; phylum Chordata; class Aves; order Passeriformes; family Dendrocolaptidae; genus Campylorhamphus; species Campylorhamphus procurvoides. Next base: position 498,992 of record WBMV01000122.1, read on the forward strand.
CTGGTCAGAGACCATTGGATCACATAGGCTGGGGCGGACACATGGGTTGGAACTGCAGCATCAGGATATTTGCTGTGTGACCGGGGTGAGAGGGAGGGGAAGGAGGTATGTGTTGGTGGGAGCATGGGGGATGGGATGAGTTGGGATGGGATGGGAGGAGGGGGGAGGAGAGGGAGGGAGAATGGTCTTGTGGATTAGTAGGATTGGTTTCAAAAACTGTGCTTTTGTACTAAAATTACAAGCTCCAAGGTACTACAATTAGTTCCAAGTGAAATTGAGGAAAAGCTGACAGCTAAGCACTTAACTGTGGCACTAGAGGAGCGAGCAGTGAATGTGCCAGAGATGGGCACTTCCCAAAGGACAGCGCAAAGCTTTGGCTCCTCGTGGCATATTGCATACCTCGTAATACAGACATGATGTGAGCAGCTGCATCGCCATTTCCAGTGCTGTCCAAAAACCAAACCACCGATGCAGTATTTCTAGTGTTTTCCACATTGCTCAGGCTCTATGTAAACATAATAAAGAGTTCTCTTGGACATGGGCATGAAGCACTTCAGAGTCTGAGTATCTGGGTTGTTCACAAATGGAGCCAGCAACCAGACAGTGCAGGAATATGGGCCAGGAGTCTTCCTGCAGTGCCTGAGCAGCATGGGAGAGGATCAGGTGCCATTCACATTGATGAGAGTGGTTCATTCCTTTAAAGAAAGGGAAACATGGGTGTTCATTTGTGGTAGGCTGCCACCCTTCATGTTGCAAGGGCCTGATAGAAACAAACTGATCAGACTGTAGCTGATAAGTCAAGTCCTCACACAATTGGTCTCAGCCCATTAATTCCGCTTGTCCAGATCTCTCTGCAGAGCCTTCCTACCCTCCAGCAGATCAACATTTCAACCCAACTTAGTGTCATCTGTGAACTTCCTGGGGGTGCCCTTGATCCCCTCAGCCAGATAATCAATAAAGACATTAAACAGAGCTGGCCCCAGTACTGAACACCACTAGTGACCAGCCCCAGATGGATGTAACTCCATTTACCACCACTCTCCATGCTCAGCCCTTCGTTTCCTCCCCTGCTGTGGAAGAGATGGTATTAATTTTTTCTTCTTTTCCTTCCAAAATACCTTTCAGCAAAAATGAAAAGCATTTCGAATGTCAGCAAGATCTGCTTAAACTCTTACAGTCTAAGCAGAGCAGCACTCTGCTCTGCTCCAAGAAGAAAACTCGGGCACGAAGCCTTTAAACAAAGGCTTGGAGCTGCCTGGTGAGCCAGTGCATACCTAGAAAGAGGGAGCAGGGGCACTGAGCATTTGGTATTTGGCTCTGAGCAGTGTCTCCCTAGGGCTCTGCATCAAGGCATCTTCACAGCTTTCCCCAAACAGTGGCACCCCTGCAAAATGAGGCAAGACCCCCAGTGTGCAGCACACCACTGACACAGCTGTTCCCTGCAGAGCCCCTGGCTCAGCCCCAGAGAGGATCTGTGCAGCCTCTTTCCAGCCCTGCCTTTGGTCTGTGCTACCCAGCAGGACGGAGATGAGACATCCAGCCTCTTGCAGGGCAATTCTGTGCTAATCACCGACAACTCCAGGAGCTGGAGGTAAAGCATGGCTTGAAACAGCTTGGTTTGGCTGAGCAGCTGTGGGATCCGTGCTTATTCCTCCATATTCATTTGGTTCCTTTGCCACAGAAACCTCCCCATGGAGAGCTGGTTGTGAATAAATACATGGAAATGCAAATCATGAGGTCCTGGCCTAGGAGACTGCCACTGCTTCTTGGATGAACTCTGATGGGCTGCAACGTGGCTGTGGAGAAATGATCTCAGCACACCCTGCTCCCTGCCACCTCCTGACTGCACTGACAGGTGAAGGGCTCTGGGAGCACTGGTGTGCATCCAGCTCCAGAGCTGGGAACTGCCCCAGTGCCCCCCACGGAGGAGGTGTATGCACAGAGAGCCCAAATCTGCAATTTTCATAAAAGCTGAGTTCCCAGACCAGAGAGGATGACACAACCCAAACGAGCCTTTCCCTGCACTAAGTGAAAACACTCGGGGCTCTTAGAGGGATGAGCTGCTAATTGAAGTCTCCCCACTGATACCCAGAGGGACCAGCTTAGTTATGCTCCTAAACTAGGGGACGCCTGTCCTGCAGTGAGCCCGCGCTACGTAACACAGCAGGAGATGGATCCCTGCCACAATGAATACTCTCCTCAGTACATACTTGCTGGTGCAGGGCTGTAACCTCAGCTACTTAAAGCCATACACTCCCTCACTATCAAGACACACACACCAGGCGCTCTCCACCATTTTCATTTTCCCAGCCTCCCCCTCCACGCAGGATGCAGATGGTCAGCCTGCGATGGGACCTCTGTCACGTAGCGGCGAGGAAGCTGCAGCTGCACAGGTAATACCACAGCCCCTTCCCCACCCCTGATGTCCCACCAGGTGAGCCACAGTCTCACAATAGCTCTCCAAGTGAGCCATTTAAGCACACCTTTCAAAAGCAGTCTGCTGGAAGGAGAGGTCAGGAGGTACAAAGCATCTCCCTTGAAGCTGCTGGTGAACACTGTCGGCCGGGGCTGTGTGGGCTCAGGCAGGCAGAGAGCTCCAGCAGAACCAGCCTGCAAAGCCCAGCCACAGGGACTGCATGTACAGCTAATGAGGCCATCAGTGCCAGAGAGCAGAGGGAGAAAGAAATAGGACACACTTCCAGTTACTCCAACAGAAAAACACTTGTTCCCTCCCTACCTAAGTGGACAACACCTTCCTCGCTCCTCCATCCTGTACTTTATCTCAGCCTCTGACCACAAACCCTAGGAAAACACCCTGGCATGCTCCAGGTAACAATATGCCAAGCACTGAGGCTGCCACAAGCCTCCCTCATTCCAGTATCTCTAAATAACTGGTAATCATTTTGTTGAGGTTAGGATGCAAAAAAAGCAGCTGGAAGCCCTGGCTCATCTGATCTATTTTTTATTTCACACACTTCAAAACCTGTCAAGGCCCTTCTCTTCTGTACTGGCAAGGCTCTTTTTTCAACTTATAATTCATCACAAGCACTTGGAAGATAAAGGGCTTTGCGCTGTTTGGGGCAGGCTGACAGGCTCCTTAGTGGAGAGCTGCTGACAAAGATGTCAAAAATATAAATTGTTTCATCTTAAGAAAACAAACAAGAGAGGATTAAACATTGCCTTTAGAGATCACTCTGTCCTGCACCAGGTGACGTTTCAGAGCTCAGAAGAGGCACTAGTGTCTCAATACAAACTCTTAGCCCTACCACCCCCCTGACAGAGCAGCAGGTGTAGGAGCCTTGGAGGGCAGCTGGCAGCAAGCCCAGCCACCCCAGCGCTGCACAGTTGGGGACCATTATCTATGCACAGGAGAGTCTGTTTTGCAGTTTACTGGCATTTGAGCGCTCTCAGAATAGATGCAGTAGCTGGTTTAAGGCTGCCAAGAGGCAGTGCACAAAACAGAATAGGCCAGAACACCCTTAGCTGAGGCCAGTGCTCCAAGAAGCCACGACCACATCTTGATCTACTTTGAGACACCAAGCACTCAGCTGTGAACCTCTTCTGCTCCTCTCAGATTTGAGTAGTCCAGTTCAGTGATGCCGAATCAAAACCAGAATAGCCACAAAAAAAAAGAACCACACAGGAACTCTCTAAGCAGAAGCGCTCAGAGGAAAGTCAGCTTTTCTTCCAGGTGCATTTACACCTTTTCCCAAAGCTGGGCATTCCCCCTGCTGCCTCCAAACTGGCCTCAAGAACAAGTGAACCACAAAAACACTGACATTTCCTTCTGCAGCATCAGGGTCATTCCACTTGCATGCAGAACATGTCACAAGGGCGGGGGAGAGACACTTTCCTGCTTACTGATCAGCAAGTTCCTCTGCTCCTGGGAGAGCTATTCCTCCCAGTCCAGCGTTGTGTCAATCTGTCCCATGTTGGATGCAATGATGGGAAGCATTTGGAAAGCTATCAAAAACTACATGGGCCTTATTCAACCTCTGTAAGTCCCCTGAAACATGTGGGGTCTCAACAAAAACAAATGTGGCACAGAAAAGGGGGAAAAGGCTCTTTCCCAGATTAGCAGCAGCAGCTGCCTTTGGATCTCCATGTCAGACTTCTGAGGGGAGCTTTATTCCTGATCCCCTGAAATCTTTTGGTTTGCAGAGCCAACAGTTTGACATGTGCACCTTTGTCTAAACTCTGCTGCAACTGAAAAAATGAATAAGTCAGAACCAAACCGTTCATTTTACCAACAGTTCTTTGGGATTTGTGTTTTTCTGAAACTGCAAGCAAAAGAGGGAGAAATGGGGGGCACCAAAGGAACAATCAAAGAGACAACAGCCCAGGGGGTCTCTAGGTCCCCTTGCCTGGATCTCAGCTCGGACTGGCCCATCCCTCAGCTCCAGTATGAACTGGAGTGTTTTAGTGTGCCACTGGCAGCCCCTAAGCCTCCTGCTAACACAGCACAAGGACAGCAGGAGCCATTGGCCATTTCGTCACTGGGCAGCCAGGAGCAGAAAAGGCAGCAGCATTGCCTTGATTTTTGCACCACTAATGCCTGTGCTGTTGTGGTCCCTGATCAATATTTAGCTCACACAATTGCCTCTAAACTGGTGGCACTCGCTGACTTTTTCCTGCCTTTGTAAGACTGCAAAAGAGACTCCCCTGTGGTAACATGTAAAGGACTCACTTTAAGCAGGAGAAAGCAATGCCTGGTCCCTCCGTGCCCTTCCTGCTGTCCCTCACTACACAGACATTGGGCTAAGCCAGACAAATGCAATCCCTGAGCACCACCCTCAGCTGTCCCTCAGGAGAGGAGCCATTTTACCATCCTGGCCAGGTGCCCTGGAGCTGAGTGTCCTCTCCACTCCCCCAGGCAGGAAGGCAGGATGCACACCCAGAACTCCTTTTGGAGGTGCCTGGCTCATCCCCAAGGTGCCCATGCCCAGGGGTTGCAGGGCTGCCATGAGGGCAGGGGGAGCAGGTCTCACAAGGGCCCCACCACGGGCACTGCTGAGCACAGTTCCTGGGCTAAGTTCCCGGGCTGCTGGCACTGCTGGGAGAACATGCTCAGGGTAGGGCAGGAGGAGGAGGAAGATGTGCTGCAGACACAGAGCAGAGTCCCCTGCAGCCCATGGAGTGACCATGGTGGAGCAGGGGAACAGTGTGAGGAGGAAGGAGCAGCAGAGACAACCTGTCATGGACTGACCACAGTCCCTGTTCCCCAGTGTCATAGGGAGGGGAGACAGAGGAGTTGGGGATGAAGGAGTGAAATTCAGCCTTGGGAAGAAGGTGGGGGTTGGAAGGTGTCTTAATTTGTCTTTGTTTCTCACCAGCCAAGCTTATTTTTACAATAATTTTGCGAAAAATTAATTCATCCCCAGTCAGGTCTGTTTAGTCCATGACTAATTGATAAGCGATCTCCGTGTCTTTGTCTGGGCTCACCAGCATTTTAATTTTAGTTTCCCTCCCTGCCCTGTTGAGGAGGGGAGTTAGAGCAGCAGGTGGGTGCCCTGTACTTGTCTGGGGAGATCCTCATGATGTAAAATGATGGGGGCCATCACTGGGGTATGGATTCAGAGACAGAGAGCAGGACGGGGAATCAGGGCAGCAGTGGAAAACTAAGGCTGCTAGCAAGATTATCCCCAGTGTAACCCTTAGACTGGGGATTGGTGTGTCCCATAGCATTAGAGTCAGCCTAAGGACAGGACTGTGTTCGAAAAGGAGGGTGTTGGAACACACAGTAAAGGCAAGGCTCAAATGAAGCCACGGAGGTGAAGTGAGGGCTGCTACATGGACCCTCTCTGAAGCCTCCAGCCAGAGGCTTCAGCATGTCCCATGGCGTAAATCTCTGCCTGGGTTTAGGATTAGACTCATGTACTTGGAGTCAAATTCTGACAGGAAAAACCCCTAATGAGTTCCCTAGAGCTTCATCCACTTTTCTATGTGTCAAATTTGGATCATTAACCGAGAAAAAACCCATTTGTAGTGAAAAGGCAAAACAAAGATGGCAGATCCTAACAAATATCAAGAGAAAAGGAAGAAGCAACATTTCCTCGATGTGCAATCACTCCTTTTTTTTCCCCAAACTATAGCACTCCCTGCTGCTGTATGCAAACTGCCCTCAAAAGCAGGAGGTGAAAATGACTGCAGGCAAATGACACACTGCTGGTTCTGAGGATGCATCTGATGTGCACTTTGATATGGTGCTCTTCAAAGAGGAACAACACTGACTTATGGCTGAGCTTTGCAAAAAAAGGCGTGCTGAGGAGCTGTTTCAGAGCCATGAGACTCATGCAGAAAGAAGCTCATTCAACTGTGAAGAAACAAACAGCAACACCTTTCTGGTACAGAGGACTAAAAGCCTCCACATTCCAGTTCTGTTTCTCAGCTGGATATTGTGTCAGGGGAAAAAAAATCCTTATTCACCCTACAGTTTACTTGAGGTTTTAGGAGACTAAAGATATAAATAAGCAACCTAAAGTGCTACCACACAGATCAAGGCATTATCCCATTCTCAGCTTCACAGCAAGCCTGCTGAGGGCCATCAGCTGCAGGGCTCCAAAACCTTTGTGAGGCTCATAACAGTTATGGCCTGACTTGAGCCTCTAGTGGGGGACTGCCAATCTCCCAAAAACCTCACCCCTTCTTCCCCAAAAGCCCAAATGCAACAACCTGGAGAGCTCCTACTTATATTTATATTGTTATTTATAGACGTAAATTGCATTCAACACGTTTGAAATTGGAATACAAAGCCAATGCACCTTTGTGTTGAGAGGTCTGCTCTCTTCTGCCAAGTAGGGTGGAGAGAATTTCACCCTGAAAACCGAACCAAGTCTCTGGAAAGGAGGATTGTAAATAAGCCTAATCCTCTAATTATCACCTTCAGTTGCACCCGGACAGAGCGATATACAGAGAAGTTGATCAGTAATTTCTCTTCCTCATATCCTTGTAAGGAAAGTAGAACGATTATCCTGTCAAGCAGCTTACCTGTAAATCTCCCCAGCAGAGGCAGGGACTGTACCTCTTCTCCAGACTTGCAGACTCATGTCTTTCCCTGGAAGCACTTCCCCATATAGCTTTTTCCCTCTTTGCCCTACAGTCAGTAAATGTGTTTGCCAGAAGCACAGGATTCCACAGCATGATCTCACCTGCAGCTGCTATAAACTTATAGTTAACTTACTCTCCAGAAGGTAATAAGAGCCCACGTCCTTTAAGGATGAAATTATGGGAGGAATGAAGGAAGGAGGATGAAAGCAAATCAACGTAGCACAGATTCAGCAGTCCTTACTGGAATTGCCTAACAAGGAGGATTGATGTTTGCTGGAGGCGAGTAGAGAAATCAGAAAAGAGGGTACAAAACAGATGCAACAAAAAACCCCAAAACTGCATTTTTCTAGATGCCACTGAGGGACTTACAGCAAAGCAGCCTGAATATCCAAAGAACTATCCATCCAATGATGTGGGTTACTGCTCAGGAGGAGACTGAAGCAGGAGACAATGCAGAGATAAAGGGACTATCACTCCTGGGATGATCCAGCAGTCAGAGCACTCACTGGGCCTCTGGAGACTTTGTCCCTGAGCTCCAGGGACACCTAAGGCCAGTCACTAAGGATAAGTATCAGAAAATACTTAAGTGCCTAACTCACTGGTTTCAGCAGGAGCTGTGGGCCCAGGCCTGTCTTCAAATCCTGGTCTGAGCCTCTCCTTGGCTCGGTCTCCATCCCCCTGTATGAAATGCAAGGTGACAATGTCTTTAAGTCCTGTAACCATTTTGTAAAGAAAAACACGTGAAAGAGACAGTGGGGCAGGTGACATCAGGGAGCCCTGAACATGCTAAAGGGACAGTTCCCCATAAAACACCACATCCCTGCAGATCCAGGCATCCCCATGGCCTTCCCTTTGAAGCACCAGCCCAGTGCTGCTGATAGACCTGCCAAGTGCTCTGTCCCACTCACTCCCTGCTAACGTTTGAGGCTCAGAGGAAAAAAATTGCAAGGAGTTTTGCCTCACAAGCAGTGATTTTCTGTGGAGTGGATGTATCAGCATCTCTCCACTGAGCTGGAATTAGGGCAAACTCCCAACCACACAACAGACTTTGAGTCCCTAGGCAAGGGAAAATGAAGAACAAATTAAATGTTCACTGCAAGCAGTTCATCAAACAAAAGAACAATAATAGTGTTTTTCTGCAATTCTTTTCATTTCTCCCAGCATAACTACACATCTTCTGGATACAATCTGTTTCTTTGCCAGGGCTTAGGCATTCTCCCCTGAATTAATGATGCTGGAAAATCTCCACTTTTCATAGACTCTGATAGTCTCTGCTGAGTAGCAGAAGGCTGCACAATACTTGCTTATGCAATGACTGGTCCTGTGCCAGGAATAATAGCCTGTCTACTAGGAACAAACAACTCACACACAAAACCAAAATACTTTTCTCATTGTATTTCTGAATTAAGTGGCATAAAACCCACCCCAAGCCTACTACTCATATTGCACACTAATGTCAGCCTTCACAATGAGTTAAATAATCCCACACCCTAGTCTGTGAGGAACAGTTACCATGAGCAGGGCAGGCTGGCCCTTCCTCATTCATCACCCTCAAAGTACTCTTGACCCTATCAAAAACTATTATTACAGGTCCAGGCAACAACAGGATACCCAGAGCAGTTAAAATGCAGCTTGATCTGGAAAGTGCCTTCCTCAGGGTGGCAACAGCAAGGAATGTTTCCTCCATTTTGACCCTTGGCTGAGAAATAAACAACCAAATCACTGACACTGTCATAGTCCTCAGAGTTCCACCCACTGCTAACTTACCAAATCATTGCTCCCCTGGGATGTCAGTCTTCCATCCTGGCTCACATTTTACTGGCAAGAGGAAATTGGACACCTCTGTTTTACAAGAAAACTCACTGGGAAGCTCAAATAGCAAAGAAATACAGACTGGACAGTTATCCCAACCACCAGGGCTGGAAATTCACATTTCCTACTCCATTCTGCCCTTCTAGAGGAGATTTTCTGAAAGGCATTGAAAAATTAACTAAAGAAGAGTACAGGTTAGGATCAAATACAAGTTAGACACATCTGGAGAGGAGCACTGCACATGTATGGGATGAAAACACCTGAGGAGTGAGGAAAGGTCCCACAGTTCTGTGCAAAGCAATTTTTTCAGGTGATACCTTCTTTAACCATTTAACTCTTCTCTGCTGTTATCCCCTGTCTGTGAACCAGAGCACAGGTTTGGTTTTGACTCTGGAAGACTGGGTGAAAACTACCTGCACTTCTCCCCACACCATTTTGCATGGCTGCAGTGGAGGTTCTTTGACCCATATGAACCCTTCAAAGGCACATACACTGATGTTATCAAAGGGGCAAGTTCATGACAAAGCTTTAGGCCAGTACTTGCCTCTTCTCTGTTAAAAGCAGGAAGCTACAGAAAGCCCTGAACCCACTGAACAGGAAGAGATTTACAAGCCCACACACAATGGCAATGGCAAAGAACAAAAAGAAATGCTGCAATTTGTGACAAAAAAAAGGTGACAAATAAGTGCAGATGTTTAAAACAGACAGCTGTATCTACCCCTGGTTTCTGCTGTCCCAGAGAAACAGATTGCTTAAGCTGCTGAAGTGTGGAATCTGCACAACCTACCTAAGTGCATATACCCAGTTACCCAAGTGCCAGGGAAACACGGCATTGATCAACACTGGAATAACCCGGCTGTGCCCAAAGCCAGCACTCTGGGAACACTGAAGAAGAAAGAAAATAAACTGAGTGTTTTTATGCAAGAGTTTGTAATAGCGCCGAGTTTATGGATTTTAGAGCAGAAACCACATTTCTGGCATTTTTCCCTTCCAGAGGGTTGTGGTTTCCCGAGCTTCATTCTCTTCCCGACAGAGCCATCTAGTGGGTGACACCTCGTGTGTCAGCAGGAAGATTCGATTTCTCACGCTGTAAGTACAACACACACATCGCAGGGAGGATCTTCAAAGCACCCTGTAACAAACTAGCGTTCCAGTTAAGTCTAACCAGAAATTGTGAGATGTTTTTCTTGGCTGGGACTTTAATTCTTACCAGTGTGAAAATTAAAAAAATGTAATACTAAAGTCACAGTATCTTTCTGACCAATTTGTCCTAAACTCAACCTTGACCTAAAGACATAGTGCAAAGCTTTTTTGTTTATGCAAAAGCCAGAATCTTCTTCAAAGCTGTTATGGATTAAAGATGTTACATGTTTTAAATAAAACTTAAAAGCTAAGGAAACACTGGTTGGGAAAAAAGTTTCAAATGAAGTTTCACTGCTGTGCACTCAGTGGACAGTCACAAATACAGGAAGTGAGAAGCATCACAGGGACTTTAAAACAGGTGAGCCAGTCACCATTAGTGGAAACAGTCCCCAACAAACCTGCAAATGCCAGGCAGCTTTAATGTGCTTAAACAGTATTTAGCCATTATACTCTTTAGGTGTGAAACACCCTTGGTGATTCAAAACCTTTTGTCATTCCAGTAGCTGCCCGTGACCAAAACACGGTGCTGTTTTCCCCTGCCCTCTGCAAAACCTTCCATGCACCCGTCAGGATAGGCTCCATGCTACTTAACAGCCAGGAGGAAAGAGTGAGACACAAAGCCAATGAGCCAGATTTGAAGCCCTGCCAAAACGCTGAATCTCTTCCAAAAAATATTTCTAGTCGAGTCCTCCATGTGTGGCTTACTTCCTTTTCCACATATTAATAGTTCTTTTTGGAGGTTTTACAGAAAAAAAGAAGCAGAGATCTGAGGGCTGGGAAATACCCAACAGTACCAGCATGAAAAGATGCTGCAATCCTCACCATTAGTCTCCTTGAGAGCTTACAGGGAGACCCCACAGGAGCCAGACCCAAAGGAGCTCTGGCAAAGGGATTCCCCTGCTCAAACTGCAAGTAGTGTCATGGCTCTCCTGTTACTGAACAAGGTAAGGGTACCTTCCTGTGTCCCCCACTGTACATTAGCCATGGCCAGGATAACACCCTTTCAGCAGAACAGCTTGAAGCCCTCAACAGGCACAAAATCCATCCTATACCTGTTGCTATTTAAAGCAGCATCCTATAAAATCTTGCAGCAGATACAACTCAAGTCACACAGAAAATAAGCTTATCTTGTGGCACTCCACGTCTGCCTGTTAATACAATGTAACTCCACTGGACAAAATTACAACTTGATTAACAACAGAATTCCAAGACTGAGTGTTAAAAGCAACAAAACCCAGTGAACAGACTGCAAATAAAAGACATCTATTTCAAATAGCTGTGCTGCTACTCTCGTATACCACCACACAGCAACAAGCAAAGGCAGGGACATCAACAGAAACACCTGTTCTTACCAAACCATTTCCAGAGATCCCAGGCATGGGATAACACAGACACTCCAATTCTTACCACGAAACTCATGGTGCAGCAACAGAATGGAATCCTTTTCTCCTCTATGTGTTAAAAAATGTCAGTCTCATCAGGCGTCTAGTACAGGGATTCAAAAGACTTTAGCTTCATGTTGATGGTCCTTCTCAAAAGTCTTGATATCCAGAAGCCTCTACTTAGGCATGGGGAGGAAATTCTTTGAAAATCTCTTCACAGTCAGAGTAACTGGTTGTTAAAGAACTGCAAGCAGAACTACTAGCAGTTAGAAAGGTTGTAGTTTGCATACAGACCAGTGCAGTTTTACACAGTGAGCTGCCCTGATCAGCTGGTATCACTCATGATTCTCAGTGACAGCTGATTTGAAGAATGATACATTTCCACAAGGAAGCATTAGTATTATTACTAAAGCCCCAGTTTTCTCATTTTAACTTGGGAAAGACCCTCTTCAGGAAAGCATTATTGCCTAACAAACATGACTCACAGGTCATATTTCAAAGCACGGCTTTGTGAAAACTGTCTTGTCTTCTGGACACAGTCCCCAGGTGAGGCATAAGATGACACTACAATGCTTTTATAGTTAAGCTCAAGTATCTCTTCACCACATGGTAAGGAGGTTTCCAATGCAAATATTTAGGATCACTACTACCAAGAAGAACATGTAGCAGGGTTTTTCCTAGTGGTTTGAGACCAAATACAGCTTTATTTACACACAATTCAACAAGTCAATACATTAATTCAACCTTCCTGTCTGCACACAAGGGAGAGTCTTCACAGCATCAGAGCAGAAAAGCAAGACTAGCTCTTTTGCACGTGTACAGACTGAAAATTGATTGTATGCAAGGATGTGATTCAGTACAGAAGTGTTACATTTAAACATTCCAACCATTTAAGTCAGTAAGAACAACTACGCTACACTTTAAGCAAAATAAAATGAAGTTAAGACTACATTTCCCTTCCTGCAGATCTATGACTGTGTAGAGATGTTAAAATCAAGAGCTAATTGCAAGCTTTGTTCAAAACATTAGAATTTGTGTTGAGATGTGTTTAATGGTTAACTATTTTTAAGACTTTCCCCATGCACCTGCACTGCCTTTCAAATTTACAAAACATTTCAAATTTTCCTGAAAAATGCCCATTTTATATTCTGTCTTCTTTTCACAGGCAGAGGGAAAAACTGCCAAGAGAGTTTGAATAGGATTTTCCACTGCAAGTATAGATTCAGGCTATCAAAGCTGTGTGTTCCTATGAAAAATTCCCCCCATATCCAAAGAGAAAAATAAGAAATGCAAGAATACAAGCTTGATATACAGATCTGAAAATGGACCTCCAGCGATTACAGGTCCATATTAAGCAAAAGAATACAGTGCTTTGCTTCTCAGGAAGCTGCCTCTGTTTTTTTTCCATAAATGCAGCTGCTAATAAGATTTTAAAGTGTATGACTTAAAAATTCTTCATTAAGAATGCCTTCTGATTCTTTTAAGAATAAGTGACAATAGGACTAAACAAGAAAAAGGAAACATAATGATCTTCAAAAGTCAATGCATCACACAAAGTAGTCAAACCTAGATACAAAGTTCACTGTTTTCCAGACAAAACTGGCATAAGTTTGAAAACAACCTACAGTGTATTTGTCCAAGAATTGTCCTGTCATGTGAGAGCAGAGAAATTTTTGTCAGAAACATTTATTAAACAAAACTGATACCAATGCACACACAGTCAAGTTAACACCCCTAATAAAAAAACCCATGTCGGTCAAGACCAAAATTATCTCCGCTTCTGGAAGATGTTGCCACGGCCCATTCCACGGCCTCTTCCTCTTGCAGCCACTGAAGAAAGAAAACATCAGGGATGACATGAATTTGACAAGCAAAAAATAAACAGCAAAGTCTCCTGCTCAAAAGAAACAAAACAAGCCTGTCCTGTGATGCTCAGAAAGTGATGTGACAGCAAGAAGATTTCTGTGAGAAGAACCAGAACTAATGGTCCCAGTCTGGCTCCTCAGAACGACTGCAATGAATACTCATACATCTCATGTTCCTTCTAAGATGACGCACAAATTTGTGTAGCCCAAGAGATTTAAAACTCCACACTCTTCCAAGATTTTGCAACAGAAGTCAGAATGTTTCAGCAGATGTTACTCCTCTATGTAACCTTACTGCATTCGCTAGAGATAACCAGAGACTTTGTGGCACATGATTGTTACTCAGCCTTGTTATAACTCGATTGTTCCCCTGAGAAAGGTACAATGACAGTGAACTACAGAAAGGCTAATAATTACAGCTTCCCAGTAGTTTAAGTACCATCTTTATAACTGTTTTCCTACAAAAGCTTAACAGGAACACCTGAATCCTTCCCTAAGTGGTGGCCTCAATAGCTGGAAAACAGAACAGTAAGTTCAACAGAAAGCCTCTGTTTAACAAGACCACTCACTACCTCTGAATTATTGTATCATTGCACATTCAGGTAATTGGATAATTTGTCTTGACTCCCACCATAAGATGAAACATACAGAAAAACACTGTATGAACCAGTAGCCTTTCAGTTTCTTACAGCCCACATCTCCGTGATAGAGATGAATTTTTCAGTTCTACAAAAACATGGGAGGAAGGACCACGAACAAACTGCACGTACCTTGAGCTTTGAGAATAGCTGCTTTTCCTCGCCCAGCTCCAGAACCCTGGTTTTTATTCTTCATGCTCTTTAGCATAGGAGCATTCTTCAGCATATCTGGTAAGATGAGAAACCGTATCTTGCTACCCCTGATGTACACCTGCTCGAGCTGTGCCACTCGGCCATCTCTGTATGTCACTGTTATGTTGGACATCTGGAAGGCAAAAACCAGTCAGTGCCCATGCAGGCCTCAGCTGTGACACGAGGCATCCACGACCCTTTAAATGCACTCCATCCTGCCGCCCAGGCCTTTGCTTTCTCCCTGTTTTACAAACTAGTTTTATCACTTTGGTTTTTCCTAGTCAGTCAGTTTTATTAACCATTAAGAAAGCATTTTGATTTCAGCAGTGACTTGGTAAGATGCATTAAATAACCTTCAGTTTCTGAAATCAAGGTTTGTTTATTTTGATGCTTGGTGGCTCTTACTAAAGAACCCCAGAGAAACACTGTTCACAGAACAGCATCTTAGAACCTTGATCTTACTGACAGGAATGCCGAAGATGACTCTAAAACTGGAAAGGATAAGCTCTGGCCTCTTTGAAGCACTCTGTAATGCTGAGTCCATTTCACACTGGTAAGAAGCAGCAGTACAGTTTTCTAAAAGCAGTTTTCTAAACTCAGGCTTCCCAGCCCCAGATCAGCCAACACTTCCCTCCATCCCTGTGGGGCATGTATACCTGACAATTCATGTTGTCCTCAGCTTCAATAAGTTTGCCTCGGTACACTTCTCCCGTGTTAGTCTCACAGGTGACGATGTGGCCCTCGGCCTCGTGCAGGACTTTGATGGGCACTCCGATGGACATGGCTGCAGTGCTGTGGCTCTACACCTGACACAGGGACAAAACAAAAGCTTTTATAACAAACCTGTAGGCTGGGCTTCATCTACACAACCCACCAGCCTCCCCAGTGTAAAGCACTCATTTTCTGATTTGTCCAAACACACTGTATGCTTTGATTATGCGTTAATGAAACTCCTCTAGGCAGGTGCCCTTGGAAGGAAGACTTTAAATATAAGAAGCCACTCTTTTCCAGGTCTCTTCCGAAGAACGAGATTCACTTTTAAGTACCAGACAGCGAACCGCTCGTATCACCAGGTGCAGCAGCTCCAGAGAAAACAGCCCCATGCTATGGGGCATCCCCTAGCGATAGCACGGCCAGAGCCACCACCTGCGGGCCCCGCTGGGCCTGCGGGAGAGATCGGGGACCGCATCGCCCGAATGAGGGAGCCGGGCCGGGCTGTGAGGGAGCCGTGAGGGGGCCGGGCCGGGCCGTGAGGGAGCCGAGCTGTGAGGGAGCCGAGCTGTGAGGGAGCCGACAGGGAACCGAGCCGGGCCGTGAGGGAGCCGAGCT